>WBZZ01000048.1:0-2500 GCA_019918135.1 Paulinella micropora
CCCACATCGACATAGCCTCGGAACCCACACAACAACAACAGAGCCTCGGAACCAACACAACAACATAGCCTCGGAACCAACACAACAACATAGCCTCGGAGCCAACACAACGACATAGCCTCGAAACCAGTGGGAAGAGGCCCAACCACCTCCTCTTCCCGTGGGGTGCCATACTGTGCACCCCTCCATAATAATAATAATAATAATAATAATAATAATAATAATAATAATAATAATAATAATAATAATAATAATAATAGGCTTCCTCAGACTATAGCATCAGATCCAGATCCTGGACATGTGCCTCCATTAATAATAATAATAATAATAATAATAATAGTGCTTCTCTGTCAATGGCTGATGCATTTCTGCACATGCGCCTCCATCGTCTCACCCGTGAGGGGAGTACGAAGAATTGACGATAAGCTCTAATGACACCCCCGCAAGGGCAGTTCCAACACTTCCAGACGGGCCGGTATGTTCAATGAAATTACTGGTCCAGAAATAGACCGGTATGTACAATGAAAATACTGGTGGCACCGACGGGAATCGAACTGGCGACAGGCCCAGATGGTAGAACTTGACCACTGGGCTATCACGGTGTCCATAATAATAATAATAATAATAATAATAATAATAATAGTGCTTCTCTGTCAATGGCTGATGCATTTCTGCACATGCGCCTCCATCTTCTCACCCGTGAGGGGAGTACGAAGAATTGACGATAAGCTCTAATGACACCCCCGCAAGGGCAGTTCCAACACTTCCAGACGGGCCGGTATGTTCAATGAAAATACTGGTCCAGAAATAGACCGGTATGTTCAATGAAAATACTGGTGGCACCGACGGGAATCGAACTGGCGACAGGGCCCAGATGGTAGAACTTGACCACTGGGCTATCACGGTGTCCATAATAATAATAATAATAATAATAATAATAATAATAGTGCTTCTCTGTCAATGGCTGATGCATTTCTGCACATGCGCCTCCATCGTCTCACCCGTGAGGGGAGTACGAAGAATTGACGATAAGCTCTAATGACACCCCCGCAAGGGCAGTTCCAACACTTCCAGACGGGCCGGTATGTTCAATGAAAATACTGGTCCAGATGGATCGGTATGTTCAATGAAAATACTGGTGGCACCGACGGGAATCGAACTGGCGACAGGGCCCAGATGGTAGAACTTGACCACTGGGCTATCACGGTGTCCAATAATAATAATAATAATACTATATCTGAGGCGTACTGATGCAGCTAATGGCATATCCTCAACGGACATAAGCCTCCAATACCCTTGTTCGAGGTCCTCCACCCCCCCGTGTCAGTCTCTCGCCTGATGATCGGGGCCACCGATGGAGCTCCTGAGGGCAAGACTGCACTAAGCCGAGGTTATTCCGCAGTCCCAGCAACCTCTTGCAAGACGTCACCGAATGTGCAAGTGCATACACCAAGCGCGGTTGCTAGAGCTGCCTCGAAACCCCACCCATAACAATCTGGTGTCTGCTGGGTCCTGGGCTATCAACCAGCATATGCGGAGTTTAAGATCTTTTACGCGCGCAACGACCCTCCTCCCCAGCATCTACCACCAAAGGGTTATGAGTTGGCGTCACAGTTTAACGCCTTGAGGCCATTGGGCTGGAACTCTGTTTAGCAAGTGTGACTAGGTTTTTTCATCGGGATTTCCCTCAAATATGTCACAGTCAACACTCCAAGGCAGATTTACTAATAATAATAATAATAATAATAATAATAATAATAATAATAATAATAATAGTGCTTCTCTGTCAATGGCTGATGCAAATCTGCACATGCGCCTCCATCGTCTCACCCGTGAGGGGAGTACGAAGAATTGACGATAGGCTCTAATGACACCCCCGCAAGGGCAGTTCCAACACTTCCAGACGGACCGGTATGTTCAATGAAAATACCGGTGGCACCGACGGGAATCGAACTGGCGACAGGCCCAGATGGTAGAACTTGACCACTGGGCTATCACGGTGTCCAAAAAAAAAAATAATAATAATAATAGTGCTTCTCTGTCAATGGCTGATGCATTTCTGCACATGCGCCTCCATCGTCTCACCCGTGAGGGGAGTACGAAGAATTGACGATAAGCTCTAATGACACCCCCGCAAGGGCAGTTCCAACACTTCCAGACGGGCCGGTATGTTCAATGAAAATACTGGTCCAGAAATAGACCGGTATGTTCAATGAAAATACTGGTGGCACCGACGGGAATCGAACTGGCGACAGGGCCCAGATGGTAGAACTTGACCACTGGGCTATCACGGTGTCCATAATAATAATAATAATAATAATAATAGTGCTTCTCTGTCAATGGCTGATGCATTTCTGCACATGCGCCTCCATCGTCTCACCCGTGAGGGGAGTACGAAGAATTGACGATAAGCTCTCATGACACCCCCGCAAAGGCAGTTCCAACACTTCCAGACGGACCGGTATGTTCAATGAAAATACTGGTGGCACCGACGGGAATC
>WBZZ01000048.1:17500-31100 GCA_019918135.1 Paulinella micropora
AACACAATACCAATAAAAATTACAATTACAATTACAATTACAATTACAATTACAATTACAATACAATACAATACAATACAATACAATACAATACAATACAATACAATACAATACGATACAATACGATACAATACAATACAATACAACACAATACCAATAAAAATTACAATTACAATTAAAATTACAATTACAATTGCAATTACAATTACAATTGCAATTGCAATTACAATTACAATTACACTTACAAGACAAGACAAGACAAGACAATACAATACAATACAATACAATACACTGTAATACAATACGACACCATGCAATACAATACAATACAATACAATACAATACATTACAACATACATACATAACATACATACATAACATACATACATGACATACATACATAACATACATACATAACATACATATATAACATACATACATAACATACATACATAACATACATACATAACATACATACATAACATACATACATAACATACATACATAACATACATACATAACATGCATACATAACATACATACATAACATACATACATAACCTACATACATAACATATGCATAACATACATACAATACAATACAATAGAATACAATACGAGACGAGACGAGACGAGACGATACCGATACGATACCGATACGATCATATACGATACGATCATATACGATACGATCATATACGATACGATCATATACGATACGATATTGAACGATACGATACGATAATATACAATACGATAATATACGATACGATAGTACACGATACGAAAATATACGATACGAATATATACGATATGATAATATACGATGCGATAATGTACGAAACGATAATATACGATACGATGATATACGATACGATAGTATACGATACGATGATATACGATACGATAATATACGATAAGATAATATACGATACGATAATATACGATACGATAATACGATACGACAACACGATTCGATTCGATACGATTCGATACGATATGATAGTATGGCACCCAACAGATTCGATACGATTCGATACGATACGATACGATACGATACGATACGAGACGAGACGATACGAGACGAGACGATACGAGACGAGACGATGCAGTACAGTGCAAATGCAATACAATGCAATACAATACAATGCAATACAATACAATACAATACAATACATACAATACAATACAAGACAATACAATACAATACAGTACAATGCAATACAATGCAATACAATACAATACAATACAATACAATACAACGGTACAGTACGATACAGTACGATGCAATACAGTGCAAAACATACAATGCAATACAATACAATACAATACAATACATACAATACAATACAATACAATACAATACAATGCAATACAATGCAATACAATACAATACAATACAATACAGTACAATACAATACAGTAGACTACATACAATACAAACAATATACAATACAGTACAATACAATACAATACAATACAATACAATAGGATGTGCTGTGCACTGTGTTGTTGTGCACCATGCATGTATTTCTGCTTGTCTCAAATTGCTCATGTACATGTTCAGCTAGCTTGGTCAAGCAGCGGCGCTACCATGGGTGGTTGGTTCGAGCCTCAGACGCAAGACGAGGTCATATGGCCTGGCAAGGTACATGACCTTAGTTACCCAGACATGAAGACGAGAGCGAGCGAGAGCGAGAGAGAGAGAGAGAAAGAGATAGAGAGAGAGAGGTGGGGGGGGGGGGGGGGGATTTGTATATGCAGGCAAACACCTTGCTGCCATTTCCAGGCGGGGCACTCCAAGATTCGCAATTTTTTCAAGATGGCCATGTTCAAAGGTAACCCAAGAGCAAACACAGCGCAACACTCAGAAGACACACGCGATCACACACCCACTCTCTCTCTCTCTCTCTGCGTTGTCTGTCTATCTCTGTGTCTCTCTGCCTCTCTGTCTCTCTGTCTATCTGGCACTGATTCACTCGCTCACACACACGCAAATACACACGCACACAGACATCTCTTCTTTCCCGGGCCTTCACATGCTCCTTGCGTCTTTGCGTATTCCTGTGTGCTTGTCTCGATGCCTTTGCGGGCGGGTGCTGCTGTGATCGCATCCATTGCTTCTCCCTGATACGTTTGTGTTCGCCTTGGTTTGCTGCTTGTGTATTGTCTGTCTGTGTGTGTGTGTAGGAAACTGCATCATGTTGGGGGAGTATATTGCCACGCAGATTGAAGAGATGCCCAACTGTGCCTGGGAAGATACCTACGAATATCACATCATGCAGCAAGGCTATCGACCCGACATCTGAGCTACCCTGCTGCTACCTGTACGCAAGCTACTCTCTTTTTCTTTCTCGTCTGAGTGACTCTTTTCGATTTCACACTTTCTAAGACTTTTCCTGAAGTCTGCTTTTTCTTGGTAAGCTTATCATTAACAATATTCTATTCAGGCTTGCAAGTTTACGTCTCCTCAGGACCTATTACCGCTTATAGAGTCGTCCTTATGACTGGCAAGCAGCTGCATCAGAACGACTGCGAGTTTATTACAGTAAGTATATACTGATTAATTAAGCAAGCCTGCGGATAGTCGGAAAGGTCGTCCGGTTGACAATTCAAGGGTCTCACCAAAGTTTAAAATTTCAGCTTTTGAATCATTAACTTGAAAATAAATGATTCGCGTAACTTCAACTTTCAACAACTCGCGCTATACTGACTTACCTCACCGTGACGCATTGCCAAGCCAAGACTCAGGCCCGACTGCAGGCAGCTTCAAGTTGGCACACAGTGACGCATTGCCAAGCCAAGACTCAGGCCCGACTGCAGGCAGCTTCAAGTTGGCAGATCGCTAGTGTAAGGAGCGATGGTGTTCCTGGGTATGACCCTTTGCAAGTATCCCTAGGATGATGTTCTCAAAAATGAAATGTTCTCTGGTAACATTAAATCATTTTTTTACGATATATTATATACTGTCATACCTGTGCACGGTCAATCTCTACTTGTGTCGGTATATCGCAGTGTTCAAGGGGCACTTACACCCGGGTCGACTTCGGATATAGCGTAGTATTAGGACTGGCCCCCTAGTACCGTCTATATCATATAGGATATCCGCTTTAGACAAGGGTATGTCATTAAAAGACTATGTCACCTATACTTTACTACGTGACGATCGCAGTGTGAAAAATATTATTAATAATGAAAATTAATCAGTAAATCATGAGTCAAGGAGGAAATCAGTACAGCACTCCGTGCCAGGCTTGTATTTTTAATAGAAATACATTTGTTCTTGACATACTGCCATTAAAAAGAAGTTGAAAGGAAGGAGTTCACACTGCCTTACTACGAGACAACTTCTGAGTATGATCATGTCACGCGGCTAGAGACTCAGCTTTGACGTGCCGTATGTGGATATATTGCTGTTGACATTCAAGACAACAACAAAAATTAGTTTTTCATTTTTGTGTCAGATTTTCATTTTTGTGACAGTTTTTCATTTTTGTGACAAAAATTCAAATTTTCAAATTTAACGGTAACATTTCGCGAAAATTTACGATATTTTGCGGACGAATATAGTCGTTAATTTGAAAAATTCAAATTTTCACCCAAAATCAAAATTCCAACCAAAACTGAAATTCCAACCAAAACAGAAAAATCAATTTTTTTTGTTGTCTTGAATGTCAACAGCAATATATATCGTATTTCAGCGTTTATTCGTGGGTCGATGCCGCGGGGGCCCGCGCTGTGTGACATAACCGTAGGCTCCATAGCGCATATAACTCGGAGTTGCCGCTCAGAAAGAAATCAGAGATTGTATGACAAAAATCATGCTATTTCCTTCATAAAATCAGGCCCCCCGGAGGGGGTACTGGTACTGTAGGCATCACCACCCGGATAGCCGGTGATTGAAAAACTATCATTTTTCCTGGTGACAGGTGCACCTAGGTTTTCCAGCCTGTTTTTCAGTATCATCTGTCCGGAATGGACCAGATGTAATTTTATTCACGTGAGTGTTCGTATTTAACTTTTACCAAGAGATTTGAATAATTACTGACACGTCTAAGTGCCCCAACCCCTTTTGAATTCACCGTTACACATAGATTGATATAGGTAAAATAGGTAATTGTCCTTGGGGTGGGCCGGTATGACTAAATACTATTATTTACAAAAATTTTCTATTGGAAAACGGCACTATCAACTGGTCTAGTGGGTTATGGGCCTTGGCAGCGCTTAACTCTGGTGGCACCGCAAGCAAGAAAGGAGACCATCGCCGATTGGGAAGTAGGCGACTGTCTACGAAAGGGGTTGGTGTCATTTCTATAATTGACACATTAAAAGGGAAGCTAAGCTCTCGCACTGAGACCCTTTGGCTCAGTTGTTGAACGCATTGTAGCTGTCCCCGCTTTTGGTTAGGTGAGTCACCGGCGTCGGGGCAAAGATGCAAGAGACAAGCACATCAGGCCAACTCAGCTGGTCTGCTAAAAGGAAAACAGACAGTAAGACCTCAATGAGTTTTAGTACTCTAAGAGGCACAGACAAAAACAAAGTCAGCATGACCGTGCCAAAGGACAGTACGACGGGAGAACCCCGTTCAAGGCATTTCAACGTGAGATGGTTTTGGCCTTGGGAGCCAAAGGACTCAAGGGGCACTAAAGACCCCTCAAGAACATATAAAGTTAGTGCTTGAGAATCCTGTGAGTGCTCTGCATAGTAAAGGAAAGAAAGTCACCAACTATATGTGGAGGTGGGGAGAGAGAGCAGGAAAGCAGCAAGCAAGAGGGAGAGCAAAGATAGGGTTGAGAGAGGAGGAAGAGGAAGCTGAGTTAGACTCAGAGGCAGAATCAGACAAAGAAAACCTCACATCTTATTTTACTAAGACAGAAAGGCAGCCTACCTTGGGAGGAGATAGTGTTTAAACCTACAGTTAGATCTATCACAGCTGCCTGACTGTTCAAACATGTAGCACACCCCAGGCACACTACGCATAGTGACTGACCCCTCTGTATGAGCAAAACGACACTCATCCCCCCACTTGCATCCACTCTCTCTTTGAAACCAAAAACACACACCTCTCTGCCCTTCCTCTCTTTTGTTGGCATCTTTCCCTGCGTGTGCTTTTTCTTTCTTCATCTTCTTCTCTCTTTCTTTGTTTCTGTCTATTTCCAACGCTTTTTCTTTCAACTCCTCCCACCAATCCTCAAAAGACCATGCGTGCTGCTTCTTATTCATCTTCAGCGTGCTCACATCCTCCCCTCTGACGCATACTCAGGGTTTTGTAAGGCATTAGTGATTATTGTTTCCATTGTTCTTTTCTTTTGGGTGTTTTATGGCCTACTGCCTTTAGCTCTTCATCTAACGCAACAAACGCATCAAACTGCGGAGCATAATCACATCTCTCATCAAACGTCCATGCATTCATCGCATTATCTTGTACATCCTCCTCACTCACCTTACCAAACCTTTTGGTTAGTCTTGCACACACAATGTGCAGGTTCTGACCAAAGTCTGGTGAGGTGTCTCTCACCAAGTCTGCTACACTCCTCTTGGCTTTACCTACTAGCTTGTCAAACACAAACGAAAAAGCTTCCTCTCTCTGTCTTTTCATCTCATGCTCCAAACTCTCCTCATATGCTACTATCATTCTTTCTTCCTTCTCTTTTTCCTCTACTTGCTCCTTGCTCTTCGTCTTGATTGTTGTCGTTGCTGGTTTGGAATAGGTAGGTGAAACCTGACTACTCACTCTCCCCCTCTCCTCCACCTGCTCTTCTCCTCCCTTTTGCTCACTCTTACCCACACCACCACTGATAAGAAAGGGGGAGGGAAAGGAACAGGAACGAGAAAGAAGACGTTGAAGAAAGAGAAATGTTTCACTTGTAACATGGAGGGGCATGTGTTCTCAGCATGTGAGAAGGAGTGTAGGATGTGCGGGGGTAAGCACAGACTGCATGAATGTGAAAAGATGAAAAAGGCGAGAGAAGAGCCAGGGGAGAAGGAAGAACCGAGAGAGAAGGAAAAGAGAGCAAAAAGGGAACATGGACAGTTAGGAAGGGGGAGTGAGTCAGACACTTCTGACACAGTGCAGATGAAGAAGGGCTAGAATTTACGGGGCCAAACGCCGTAATAAAGGCGGCAAAACTTTTTTCGAGAGAGAGCAAGCATGGTAAAGGAGAAGGCCCACATGGGCAAAGTGATGGTAGTACAAGAGAGAGAAGTCTATCGTCAATGTCAGGTGAGCAGCAATTTTTTGTATGCACACATGACATGGAGAGTGAGAATGTGTTGTTGAGAGAGCAGCGTATGGTCTGTTGAGAGTGCGCTTTTGCGGGTTACATACAGATCAGGAAAGAGAGAGTGAGAAGGAAGCCCCAGTGATGGGGGAGCAAAACAAAGTTAGCCTACTCAAACGGTTAGTTGAAAAGAAAAAGATAGAGAAGGCGAAGAGCGCAAAGCGCAGAAATAAAAAAAAGAAGGGGAAGGTAGCGAGCGGGGCGAATAATTTAAGCTCAGTCAAGGGGAAAATCTGGTGTTCCGCGAAGGCGGGGAAACCGGCGGGTGAGACTAACGACGATCAAGGGAAAGGGCGAGGCAGTGGGGTGGACAGCGACAGCGACAGCGACCATAGCTCAGGCTTGGACTCGGAGCGGCAATTGGTGGTGCGTGCGGTGCGCGAGTGGTTACATGACCCTGGCGGCAGACTACCACGTCGACAAGTGGGCGGCGGGGAGCCCGGAAGCTAAGGGACAAGGCGACTTCAAGGAAGCAAGGGAGCGGGGGAGCGTGCGAATGGACGGCGCTACAACTATGACCTTTTTACGCTCTATAATAAGTCAGGTTTTGAGCGTGACTACGAAGTTAGTATAGAGTTGGTGCATATAGTTGTTAATACGGCTCCGGTAATTTCTGAATAGGGCTACACATATTTACCATCATATATGCGAGGTCACAAGTTAGTAGCATAAGGTAGATGGGGCCGTTATTCCTAAATAGGGGGAGCAATGGACAATCAGTTATTAATAATAGTATTTAGTCATACCGGCCCACCCCAAGGACAATTACCTATTTTACCTATATCACTCTATGTGTAACGGTGAATTCAAAGGGGGTTGGGGCACTTAGTGACGTGTCAGTAATTATTCAAATCTCTTAGTAAAAGTAAAGCACGAACCCGGGCCTCACGTCTAGTGTTTTCCTTTTCGGCTTCACTGAGCTAATACAACGCCGGAGACCGTATGATCATTCTCATTTTTGAGGACTGAGTTTGGTTGTATTGTATTAAGACCGGACGAGTTAACCCTTACGAGCTCAAAGTAAAAATTTGAATTTAATAATAACGTTGAACACGACTGGTTCAGAACTAACCTCCACTTCTAAAGTAGAAAGGGAAGTCAAGTCTGAACCCAAACAACAAGCCAAAGGGAAAACACCGCAAAAACGGAGTGTCCCTATGACCGGTTCAACTGACACGATGCGTTACGTCCGTAACCTGCACAAATGCCAAAACATACTGACACGATGCGGCCAAAACATACCAAAAACCATAAGCCATAAGTGCAATTTCCCTTATTTAGCCATAAGTTCCCAGTCACGCCGGGAAAAAATGCCAAATTTCACGGAATTTCCGTGACCTTTTTCCTTAACTTCAAACGGTTACTACATGTGCTGTAGAAGGATCGGATCAACGCTATTAATGTGGGAGGTTATTCAATATGGATGCTACACAATAGTGTAATCTGCATCCTAAAAACCTTCTCCACGCCGGTAAACGGTTATGTAGGCATCACCCCCCGGATAGCCGGTAAAAAATACCTTTTCCTGGTGACAGGTGCACCAGCTTGTTTTTCAGTATTATTTGTCCGGATTTGGACCTGGTGCCATTTTATTCCTGGTCTGTTGCCGTTTTCCTTTTTGGCTTCACTGAGCTAATACAACGAGACATCATTCTCATTCTTGAGGACTGTGTTTGGTTGTATTACCGACTTTTTTTCGAGCTATCGTTGGGGGCATTACATTTGGAGTCCACATCACTAGGGTGATTTCTTTCTGCTTTGCCACACAGGCAACAGAGTGAATTTTCACTGACCTGTCTCACACGGGGACATCAGACGAAAACAAATACTCCAACACAGCTCCCTCATAACTCTTTCACAAAACAAATAATTTGATTTGTCTCAAGCAGGTGTCTCGTACCCTCTAGCCCAATCAGTATCTGTGTGCTCACAAGGAGACATCAGATACAAACTCTCTGTCATTCTTGCTGTTCTCACACAGAGACCAAGAAGAAGGAGGTGGACAGAAGAGTGAAGAAACACACACAAAACACAAACAAGCATAGGGACAGGAGCACAACACTCTACCCTTCTAGTTTGTGCATTTATCTGCATTATCTCACACATACGTCAGAGTATTTTTGCAAATCTCTGATCGTTTTCTAAAGGTAGGTCTGAGAACCTATCCGACCGACTGTCGACTTCTCAAGGAGAGCTTTTCTAGCTTCTCTATTACTATCTGTGTGTAGGTCCAAGTGCCTCATACTAGATACAATATAGAAAAGAAGGAGGAGAAAGTAATCTGAGTAAGGAGAACAAGAAATCGAAGAAAGTCTCAAAGACTATTTTTCTCAAACAAAAACAAACATACAAACAGTGTTTCATAGAGGACAGGGAATCTTATCCTACCCTCTCTATTAGTTTCTCTCTTCACTAGTCAATCGACTGAAGGAGGAACAGAACACAAACGAACAAAAACCAAACATAGGAGCTGACACTGTCCTCCTGTTGATCACTACTACGACATCATGTCGACAGAGACCGCCGAAGTGAGTGAATTCTCGGAGGCAGATCAAAGAAGAGAAGAAGAAGCAGGAGGAGGAGGAGGAAGAGGATTGAATGAAGGAGGAGGAGGAGGATTGAATGAAGGAGGAGGAGGATTGAATGAAGGAGGAGGAGGAGATGAAGGAGTAGGAGGAGGAGTAGAAGAGGGCTGGGATGATGAAGGAAGATATGGAGGAGACGAAGATGAAGGAGGATTTGAACAAGAAGAGACGGGAGGAGGAGGAGCATATGGTAATCCCTTACCACCTGCCTACACGGGAGGAGGAGGACGAAAAATGATCGACTTGATTCATAGTGATGGAGAGGAGATCACAGTGGAGGAACAACAGTGGGTGCAAGACCACTATGACCTCACTAAAGAAGAGTTTGATAACAAGATGGGGGTAGAGAAGGACACCTATGTGTGGATCCCTCAGGATCAAAGAAGAGAGAAAAGTCGTGCTAAAAAGGATGTCTATATCCTATTATCAAACACAGCACAGCTCCTCGGCAAACTGGTCTCTGATCCAGAAGAGAGAAAGAAGATACAGCATATCAAGTTTGGGGACACACACACCCACCTTGAATTACTCGATGCTATCTTTGGGGTGTACACGCAAACCCTGATTTGGGAACGTACATACGGCCCACGATGTGAGGGTTACCTCCAGTACACAAACCCAAGAGCAACGGCCAGATTCCTCGCGACTGGTCAGGAGGCAGTCGATGTAACAAAAATGAAGACCAATCTGGGTTCGAAAAACTCGAGTGGCATATTTCATTTTTTTACAATGGAAATAAAGGCCTTGGAGGAGGGGAAGGCAGAGATGGAAAAAAGCATTAAGGCAGCAGGAGAAACTCATCCTGTGATTGATGAGTTAGAGAAGACCGACAGAGTTCTGACCAAGATCAGACTGTTGATGGGTGCGTTACTGCACAAGGAGGCATGGAAGAGATGGATTCCTACCAAGGATCACTCTGTCCTTAAATCACTTAGTAACGCACCACCGGTCGCCAACAAAGCAGGTGTTGACCAATATGTGGAGAAATATAATTTTCTCAGATCTGCTTCTGAATTGGTGGCCTTTATCACTCATGCTCAAAAGCTGGTGATATCTGAGAAGAAGAAGGCGAAAGAGAATGAGGAGTTCGAGAAGACGATGAGACTGGAAAGAATGAAAGCAAAAGTGAGTGGTGCAAAGACACACCCTCCGACATATTTGACCCCACCAGCTCCTGCCCCACCAGCCCCTGCACCCTCGGGCTCAACTACGGTGGTGGTCACAAACACGGAGAAGAAGGACAGACAGAACATCATAAATGCCTTCAAGGGGAAGAAAGGAGGAGTGGCAAGTCTCATGCTATATGCCAAGACGAGCTCAGACAAGGACTCTGATGCTTCGCTTTTGAGCAAGCTCAAAGAGATCAATGCCTGCATGAAGGCTTTTCCTTGCGACGAAACGCAGGAATACGAGGCCCTTGTTACTGTTTTTGACCAATCTCTAGTCTCGGAGGGATTTGATCTGACACAGTACAAGTTTTTGAGAAAGAAGGAGGAGATTAAGAGAAACAATGCAACAGGCCTAGACGCTCAGTGTGAACTGGCGGTGGCCACACTCATTTCATATTTTCAATCTCATGGATACCAGCATCTCTGCACTGGTACTCTCATAGGATTTGAAATCTTTGAGACAGTGGCGATGAGTTTGAGGAGTGCTGTTGGCTTGGCGGCGACCCTTACGGAGGTAGTTTCCTCCTATGGGCTATTCTATGGCCGCAAGTCGATCATCCTCTATTTCTTTTCGGCGTTACACACAGTTAACCCGAGCAAGCTTACTCAGCTCATATAACAATGCTCGACGTTTAGCTCAGTGAAGTCCAAGAACTTCCTCGAGACACACGTGTTCGAAAATACGTCAGCACTGTTTCAAGAAGTGATGAGTGCATGCTCAAACATGGACTCGCTCACGGAGACACATACGGCACAGGCAGGCGGTGTACCTGTTGGCGCACAAGCCACGTACACAAACAGAGTTGCCGGTTGGAAGAGACAGAGAGAGCCAGACCTGAAGACCGCATGTTGGAGGTGGTTCGCGGGCTTGCAGTGTAAGGCACAGATGGAGAACAGAGACTGCTCTTTCAATCATGATAGGCAGAACCCAACAGCAAGGGCAAATTTTCTGAGCAGGACGGAAGGCAAGGAACCGGGCCTTTTCAATATGCTTCAGATTGCCGCTGTGAACGAAGGTTGGTATGCCAATATGTGTGATGATGAGGAGTTACGAAAGGCAATCATTACCTACATGAAGAGGATGAAGGAGAAGAAGGAGGAAAGGGAGAGACAAAAGAACTTAAAGGCCTCTCAAAGAGGACGAGAAGGAGGAGCAGGAGCAGGAGGACGAGGAGGAGGAGGAGGAGGAGGAGGAGGACGAGGAACATGGAGAGGAGCCTCGAGGTGGCAGGGAACCCCTCAGAGAGGAAGAGGAGGAGGTCGGGGATATACCCCTTATGGAGGGAGAGCTGTTCGAGCTCCAGCCCCCCCACCCAGAGGAGGAGGAGGCTCGTGGGCAAGCTCCAACCCAAATTTCGGTCGAGCTCAGGCCTGCAACACTGCCTCGGAGACCGATACGTCATCCTACCCGGACACTACTCAAGGTAATCGTTTCGAGGTGGTGGAATGACTGGAGGGGGAGAAGAGAGGAAGGAGAAGACTGTGAAGTTTAACCCTAAAGTCACAGTGCTTTCTAATGCTGTTGTGCAGACTGGGCCAACGCTTCCTCTATGTGAAAACAAAGATGTGGGTACACAGAGACTGCAGCCCCAAGGTAGTCTCATACCCGTTCATACAGCACGGTTACCAATGATAACTGATGCAAATAGGAAGGCGAGACTTGCGATGGAGGCGAGGAGGCCAATGGCAGACGTATCGCCTCGGCCAAGCAAACAACCACGAACAGACTCAATGTCTACGGTCGCGGCGGGTGGCGAGCAAAAAGACAATGTGTGTACTCAAGTACCACAAGACAATGTCGCTCAAATAGTAAACGCACCAGTACCGCAGAATAATAAAAATGTTAATGAGGTGAAGCAGGAGGAGAAGAAGGAGGAGTTGAAAAACTTAGAGACAAGACTCCAAAATTTGGAACGTAAAGTTCTTGTTCTCGCAGCCAATATACACAGGCCCGATGCTCTGTGTTATACGGAACTTTATTGTGAAACATTGAAGACAATATTAAAAGTTGGTAATGATACGATGGCGAATATTAATATTGTCGGCCGGAAGTTTTTAAATCAATACCGGGACTGGGTGGACGGAAATATGAAAAAGTCAACGGGCACTCACAAAGGAGTGAGCAGCCGGACGGATATCACGGGAATCATCACACTGACCTTTAAATTGAAATCCGCACGAGTATACCGTATGGACCTCTATGTCGTCCCCGGTTACCACGGGTCAATATTACTATCGTATGACCAATTGGCTACGATGGGGGCTGTGATTGATTGCGCCGCACGGCGAGTGATATATGGAGTAAAAAGAGGAGAAGAGAACGATATTGATCCCTTCAACGCTACTGACTCTTATGAGGCTTATGAGCTGAGTCTAGCGACGGATCACAAAAAGATGGCCATCGCACATGAGGCACTTGAGGTGTACGTTCACCCCCATGTCGTAAGACCGGATGAACTGTCCTGGACCGACAATTGGGAATCCCAAGTGTGCACTGTCACAGTTCCGACATGCCATTGGGACAAAAAGTCTATTGATGACTTAATCGAGAAGCGAAAGGAGGAGATTATATGTGTCGCACAAAGAAGCCCGTCGTTGGCGAGATTCGCGGAAGGAGTAGGAACAGATGTCCATATTACTAACGGATACTGTTTCCATGCGAAAGTAGGAGAAGAAAAAAGGGAGGCGTTTGTACCAAGGAGAACGGGGCGAATCCCGGATACTCCACCAGAAACTATTAAAAGTTTTATTACTGATTTCTGGGGTGACGAGCCCACGTGGCCGCGTTCACTGTCTGAAGTGAAGAAATGCTTACGGACTTTATTCGAAAATAATAAGCCGTATACTATTATCCTGCCATATAATGAGAAGGCGATATGGGCGCAGGAAATAAGGGACCGGCTTATTGATCATCCTATACCGGTACCTTCTCGCAAGCAACAGCTAGTGGTGGCTTGTCGTATGGGAACTCGTGAGCAGAGCAGTGCATGCAAGCGGAAGCTCAGAGACCTCGACAAGTTGAAATTGATACCGCAAGCATTCACATGCTTTGATGGTTTTTACACCCGTAAAGCTCCTTTGCAATACGCGAGACTCATTGACATGCTGGTGGAGCTCGGTAAAGATGATGAGCCGGACACGGTCACGTATGAAAAGACGGGCCTAGATGATGTCTCGGAAGAGGACTTAGGCTTGGAGGAGGACGGAGAACCCCTCAAGCAGCATAAGCAGATGTCTGATGAAGATTTTCAAGAGGCGGCACGGAAAATATTGGAAGAAGGAGTAGGCACGGAGAAGGAGAAGGAGCTTTTAAAAGCCAAATTAGAGGCGAACAAGGAAATTTTTGACCCTCCACATGCAGGTGGTGTCAAGCGTGAAGATTTCACTGCGGTTATTTACAAAATACCGGGTGCGGAGCCGTCACCGGCTTACCACGAAGGGCGAATTTGAGTATACATGAGGCGAAGATAGCGGAGGAGCTAGCAAGACAGCTGCTCAATGAGGACTTTATTGAGAGATCAACATCCTCAATAGTCTCACAACCGAGAATAGTGCCGAAGCCAGA
>WBZZ01000049.1:0-40000 GCA_019918135.1 Paulinella micropora
CCCCTCCCCTCTTCCCGGAGTCCGGAGGGAAGGGAAGCCCGGCCTGATGGAATTGTCGCCCCGGTGGTCTCCGGTCTCCCCCGCTGCCTCTAGTGGAGCCCAAGAGGTGGACGCAAGCTCAGCGGGATAGTTTCCAGCAGTGTATGGAAGAGAGCATGCGGACGGCCCAGCCCCCCAGGCTTCGTTGAAGCAGGCCATCCAAGCCGCAGTTGCTGCCGCACCTATAGAGAACGACGCTGCTCCCCCGGCTGTCCCTAGCCTTGCTCTGCCAAGTGTCATTCAGGACGCTCAGCCGCCTCCTCCACCATTGAGCAGGCGGCAGCCCAGACCCCCTAAGTCCAGGCGGAAGATAACGAAGGTACCCCGCATGCTAACTGCCCTGCAATCCATCACGAGGGGCCTCCAGAGACAGGTTCCGAGGGACCCCGGATCCCATTTATCCAGGCTCTGGATGAGCATTTGCCGTACGCTTCGAATGGAAGGGGATCTGGTGGGGCACATCCTGGATGAGACGTCGTCGGATGACCCGCTGGAGTTATCACGTCTCCTGCCCGACGCTCTGAAGGTCCTTGCCAAGGCCAGACGCAAGATTAACTCTCGACTCGAGGACATCAAGCGCGTCAAGAGGGAGTCTAAGAGACCGGATAGGTTTCGCCACAACCAAGCCTTTGACCGTAATCAGCACAAATTCCTCCTCCGTGTCCAAGCGGACTCAGCCATGGAGTCCCCCCCGCCGAAGCTCTCCGGAGCACTATGCAGACCTCTACCGCACACGTGTCTCCGACCTGGCAGACGAGGAGCGCCGACTTCACCAAGTGATGGGGCCTGGAGCTACACTATGGACCCCCCCAGAGGACTTCAAATATAACCAGAGAGAGCTCCTTCTCGGAAGCGACAGGCTCCGTGCGCCGATCCTCAGACCGGGGAGGTTATCGACAAGGGCATTTCACCAATCTGGTGTTCCGAGGTAATGTGGATCCTGCCCCCCTTTCCCTTCTCCCCAGTGAGACGGAATCTGTCATCCAGTCATCTGCCGAGGTAGCCCTTCAGGCGGGGGTGGAAGGGATGAGGTCCCTCATGAATGCCCACAAGGCACCGTCCCTTCGCCAGTACACAGTGCAGTTCCCGCCGGAGGATGACAACGAACGGAGACCGAACCGTAATTCAGATGAGCTTAAGAGATGGGATACTGCCAACCTTCCCCTTCAGGATGTGTATACAGCCCCTCCCGTTGACTTGGTTCCCAAGCTTATGGAGTTCCTGGAAGCTGAAGCAGGGGAGTACCTGGGTATCCACCTTCCTAACGGAGAGGACACCCGGGGCCTGATCATCCGACTCCAATCCAACGCGTTTGCTCTGCGCCTCAGCTCGCTCCCTGACGAATTCCAACAACGGTTCCCTGTTGCTCGCCTTGCGCCGCGCCTCGATCGACCTGACGAGCTGTCTCCAGGCTCCCTGTCACCATGGGACGCTATCCTCGTTACCGATGGATCCTGCTTTCCCGAACATGGCAACGCTGCGGGCTTCGGGGCTTTCCTATTCTACAATCGCGATATTATCGCCATCTACGGCAACGCGGACAATCCAGCCTCTAGTGGTGAACAGGAAGTGTTGGCAGTTATGGCAGGGGGCCTCCAATTCATCCGGGAGATGGCCTGGAGGCCCCGGCGAGTCCATGTCTACACCGACTACCGGGCCCTATCGGACGCGAATCTGGAAGGGGAGGCCCACGAACTGTTCAAGACGCGGTCGAAGCCCCCCCTATGGGATGCCATCTTTCGCTTTCACGTGCAGACTGCTCCGATCTCTTTCCACTGGGTCAAGTCCCACCAAGAACGCAGTTTTGAGTGGACCTTCCGTCTAAATGAGTGTGCAGACCGCCTCGCCAAGTGGGCGGTCCTAAGAAGAGTGACCCGGCTACAGAGGATTCGGGAGTGGGAGAGGCTGCGCTCGGCCCCGCCCCGAGACTCCAACGGACGGCTTCTCCTTGTAGGGCCGTTCCAAGAGTCTCATATTCCTGGGGACCGGGTCAAGCAATTCGTCAATATCTTCAAGTGCCTCCCCCCCCCGCTCTCTCGAGAGCAGGCGCTCGATCTGGCTCGTCGGCCGCTCTCGTTGGGTGAAATCGAGCATGCAATTCAGGCCAAAAAGGGTCCTGCTCCGGGAGACGACGGTATACCCCCCGACATCTTCAAGCTCCTCTCGCAAGACGCGAAGATCCAATTAGGATCTTTCTTCTCCCATTGCTGGAAGGAGAAGAGATTACCAAAGGACTGGAAGCCGGGGATTCTCAGCCAGATTTGGAAGGGGACTGGGACAGGCGCAAATGTATCCGACTGGCGGGGCATCACGGTTTCGAACGCGATCCTCAACCTCTACGAAAAACTCGTCACTTTTCGGGTTGAGTCCTTCAAGCTCCACACAGGGTGCATCCGGAAGACTTCTAAAGCCAACACAACAACTGTGAGTGGGTGCGATGAATGGAACATGGTGCTGCGGTTGATGTTGGCCGATTTACGGGCAGCCCCCAAGATTACAGGTAAGAAAAAGACGCTTATCATCTTCTCCACTGACATCCGCAAGGCGTTTGACCGCGCGGAGCTCACTTACATCTGCGAAGCGTACTCCCATGTGGCTCAGGAGGGGGAGTACCCCGAGCTGTTTGCTTTCCTCCGCCATCGGTTCAAAGACTCCCCGCTCAAGCTCAAGGTCCCGGACTCTACAGGGAAGTCTGCTGTTTTGCCGGACGAAATTCACCGCTCCCGAGGGATCCCTCAAGGTGGATCGCTCAGCCCGGGCACATACGGGGTTCTCGACGAATACCTTACCCGCTTGTGCCCTGCCCAGCAATTTATGCCAGCAGGATACCGGTTCTACGATGGCACTAGCAGCGACCGCTCCCAGAACACCTCCGTCTACCCCCTGAGGCCCCCGTTGACTGCAGATCACAAATTTGCGGACGATAACTGGGCAGCCCTAGGAGGGATGGTCCACCGGAGCTCTACATTCCCGAGGCACAAAAGGGCTTCTCACTTCTTTATACGCAACTTAGGGCCGCACGCCAGATCTGTGCGGCGGAAAAATGCTCTGTTATCTGCCTGGTTAGTGAAGAGGGCAAAGGTGTCTACGCTGTCCCGATTTCTCTCACTGCACCCGGCCGGGACTCGACGTGCCCCCCCACCGTGATTAGAAACCGTTCGGCAATTGAAGTCTTTCGGTCCCTGGGGCTCCACACCGACGGCAACAATAACCCACAGATCCAAAGAGACTACGCGATTTCAAGGTTCGTGGCTACTGCCCGGTTGATACACAGCCTCGACCTCTCGCTTGCAAGGAAAAGGAAAGCCCTCACGTGTCTCCTCACCAGCATCCTAGATTTTTCCTTCGGGTGGACCCCCTTCCCCAGAAGTTGCTTCGGGACCTAGACACAGCTTTTCGGGACCATATCCGGGAGACTCTTCAGCTGTCTCCCCAGGAGATTCCAAACGCGGTGCTTTACGGCCCCATAGGAGGAGGGGGAGGATTCGGCCTTCACCAGTTCTCCACCCGGTACTACCTGCGAACTTTCACGGTGTTTATCAAATGCCTCCTTTCGACCGATCCATACGTTCAATACGCGGTGGATGCGCATCTACGCCTAGCGTGGGATTATTACTTCCCCAGGAACAAGGATCTCTGTCCCCAGCGTCTCCCCCTCCGTGGTCGCCGAGCTGCTCCCAAGAGCTCTTGCCCCCCACAGCCGCCAAGCACGCGCTTCTCGTTCAGATGGGCAGGGGACGGCGGACCGCGCCCGCCACTGATGCATCCACCGATTCATCCACCGGACATATGGCGAATGCACTCCGTTTTCCACGGGGTGGAGGTCCCCACCGACTGCATCATTCCAGCTTTCTACCCGCGGTACGTCAACGCTGTGAACAGGGGCGCTCTCAGGGACGAAGCCCCCATACCAGAGGACATCAACAAGCAGTGCCCCAAGCTTCCGGACCCCCCAGACCAGCCTTTCCTTGGATGGCAAGGTCACCTGCATCTGCTCAAGGAGGATCGCCGCGACGGACTTATGGTACTTCATTGGATCCGCGCCTGCAGAGCACTGGGCATTGGCATTAACCCGCGCATCCCTCCAGGGCATGTAAGTGACTCGTCATGGCCCCACGGGCGACAGCAGCGATCCGATGCAGAACACAGCCTTGCCCGATTCAGGGAGGCATATGACGTTCCCCCGGCCCGCTTCGAATGGAACGCACTAGAGGTCCCAGTCGTTCTCTCCGTCACTAACTTTCTCACCAAGGAGACTGTCGCTCCAGGGTCAGTAGACCAAGCCATTGCCCAAGTCAAGAAGAATTGGACCTCCTACAACCTATGGAAGCTTCGCCAGAGATGCTCGGAAGATGCTAATAAATTCAAAGTGGCGCCCCGCTTAGGCCTAACATGGGGGATCCGCTCGGAAATACGCAGACCCTTCCAAGCCATTACCAACCATTTCCTTCAACCCAACGGCGGCCTTTCAGTGAGAGAGGTAGCCATAGTACTCAAATGCCAGCTAGATGTCTGGCCCACTCCGGCGAGGGTCAGCACTGTGATTACCAAGGGGGCCACCTCGACCTCCTGCCCGTATGGCTGCAGGGTCACTGGGAGCATCAGCCACTACTTGCTCTCAAAGTCCTCCTTCCACTCGGAGGCCCTCAAGTCTCTACTGGATCAGCGGCACTCCAAATGCAGACAGTGGATCCGCAGCTGCTTGGAGCGGTCAGACAACGACGATGGCATAGCACCGGACTGCAAAGTCTTCATCATCGGGGAGGAGGGAGCCTTCCCTCGACCGAAGCAAGATAGTGCCCCCCCTCGTGCGGACGCAGGTCTCCCCGCCCCGGAGGGAGCCCCCCTTCTTGCCCCACCTCTCTCGCCGGCTTTCATTCACCATGCGCCGGGACGTGTTGGCTGCTTCGCTTCCGGGAAGATTCTTCCCGGTCTGAATTGGCCTGTGCCAGCCGGTTACTAGGTTTGTGTGTTGGTCGGGAGGTTCCTGTAGGCTATCGGCTGTCCCTTCTCTCTGTCGTCCTTTCTCTCTCGTTCTTTCTCTCTCGCTCTCTTTCTCTCTATCTCTTTCGTTCTCCATCTCTCTCTCTCTCTCTCTCTCTTTCTATCTCTCTCTCTCCTTCTCTATCTCTACCCTTTCTACGACGTGCATCTGTGTCTCCGGACCGTTTGCGCACAGATCCTAGCGTGCTGCCATTCGCTCAAGGCCAAATGCTCCCCCAGCCATCAAACCCGCTTAGTCGGTGTCCCTGATGTTGGTGGTCGTAGTGCAGGCGCCCCGCAACCGCTACGGGTTTGAGTGGGAATACTGTCTTTCTCATTGTACAATAATTTTAGCAAAATCAATAAAAACACGCCAGAATCTCTTTGCGTGAATAGCAAGGTATGCAGTGTGTACAAATGTATGTCATGTATGTATGTATGTATGTATGTAAGTATGTATGTATTTATGTATGTACTACGTACGTACGTATGTACGTATGTATGTATGTATGTATGTATGTAGGGAAAGAGTCTTGTGACGATATTCCCACTCTTGAGTCGTTGTGGCACCCGGCAGCAGAGCCTATCGGCTTCTTTGTGTCGCCCATCCCAGGTCAAACGAGGAAGTTTTCATGCGTGTAATAATGTATTTGTGTGTGCGTATGTGTTGTGTGTGTGTGTGTGTGTGTGTTGTGTGTGTGTTGTGTGTGTGTTTGTGTGTGTTTGTGTATATGTATGTAAGTAAGTAAGTAAGTAAGTAAGTAAGTAAGTAAGTAAGTAAGACTGGAAGCAAACGCAGCGAAAATTTCGCGGTATTCGCGGTGATTTCCGGAAAGTTTGCACAATGTTGCTTCCCGTATCATATTTTGTCTTGTCTTTGTCTTAGGCATCGGGCACCCGTCGCGCGTGGACATCGTCAACGAGCTCCATAAGCGGTAGTAGCAATACATACGTACATACATACATACATACATGTATGCATGTGTAGTGAATGGATCGTAGTTGTATATCATAAGATCTATATAGCTATTAACAGACGCTGCCCTCGATGTTCGCTGGGTAGTGGTTTGCGCCATGCAAATCTATCTGCATACAGACACACGTATACATAGACACCCACATGTGCATGCACATATCTGCTATGGCAGGCCGTTCGAGCGCGTGCGACCTCCCGAGTGCATTTCTCAGATCTGCCTGCATCACTTAGCCAAGAACGATAATTTTGACCAGGTGTGTGTGTAGGGGGGGGTGGCGGTGGAGGTGGAGGTGGGGGGGGGATGTAAAACGAGTCGGTGAGCGGAGCAAATTTCCGTGGCAGAGCTTTCCACAAAAAAATAACAAATTTTTGTCGGCCGTCTGATTGATTGTGCTGCCTTTTTTTTTTTTTTTTTTTTTTTTTTTTTTTTTTTTTTTGCAGGCAAGAGTGTTCCAGCACATGTCGACGCTCTGTCGACACTTCGGCGTCGCGCCCCCGCCCGCCGGTGCCAAACACTACCGGTATGTACATCATGTTATCGTGAATTGTCAAACCTTTATTTCCCCCCCCCCCCACCCACCCACCCACCCAGAAAATTCCTAAACACTCACACATAGATCACTTTACTACAAATATAGCATGCGCCATATCGATTTTTCTTGTGCTAGCGTGGAGATGCCTTCGTTTCGCATGCGCATGGAGCTCCACACCGAGTTCAGCGCTATCGCCTTCTACACCTCACAGCTGTCCTCACCAGGTATCTATCTATCTTATCTATCTATCTATCTATCTATCTATATATTTTTCTATCTATCTATCTATTTTTCTATCTATCTATCTGTCTTCTATCTATCTATCTATCTATCTATCTATCTATCTATCTATCTATCTATCTATCTATATAGGTCTAAGCCTTAGAACACTAGCTCCGAGTGTTGGAAGCGGAGTTGGTTCATGTTTATGTCATGTATGCCATATATCTCATTTATGCCATGTAACTAATGTATGTACTGTAGTAATACATATGTATGTGCGCATGTATGGCACGTATGTATTAATGTATGTTTAATGGCGTGTATGACCCCAGGGAGCCCTGCGCCCACACCTAGCACACACCCCTTTGCCAAGGTTAGCATGTATGTATATATATATATATTCATTAATATTACATGTATTTAATACTGTATATATGAAAAAAGAATGAATGCCCCGCGCCTACAGCTAGCACACACCCCTTTGCCATGCATACGTGATAATTAATATTACATGTATGTATTTGTATATGTATGCAAGTATTTAATACTGTATATATGTATAAAGAATGTAAGCCCCGCGCCCACAGCTTTCACACACCCCTTTGCCATGCATACGTGATAATTAATATTACATGTATGTATTTGTATATGTATGCAAGGCCCGCCCCAACTGCCATCACAGACACCTTCACCAAATCGTTCATGAATTTTGTATTTACATATGTATTTATGTGTCTGTGTTGAACAATATCATTGTAGACATGTACCTTTATTATAATTATATAGACCACGTTGGACTTGGTGCCCAAGATGTGGCTGGCGGGTCTCCAGGACAACGTGCTGTGCGCATTGCATATCGCATTCCAGGTATCCATGTTATTGTGTACTACTACTACTAACTATTACTACTACTACTACTACTACTACTACTACTACTACTACTACTACTACTACTACTACTACTACTACTACCACCACCACCACTACTACTACTACTACTACTACTTCTATTATTATTATTATTATTATTATTATTATTATTATTATTATTATTATTATTATTATTATTATTATTATTATTATTATTATTATGGACACCGTGATAGCCCAGTGATCAAGTTCTACCATCTGGGCCCTGTCGCCAGTTCGATTCCCGTCGGTGCCACCAGTATTTTCATTGAACATACCGGTCCGTCTGGACCAGTATTTTCATTGAACATACCGGTCCGTCTGGAAGTGTTGGAACTGCCCTTGCGGGGGTGTCATTAGAGCCTATCGTCAATTCTTCGTACTCCCCTCATGGGTGAGACGATGGAGGCGCATGTGCAGAAATGCATCAGCCATTGACAGAGAAGCACTATTATTATTATTATTATTATTATTTTGGCACCGCGATAGCCTAGTGGTCAAGGTCTACCATCTGGGACCTGTCGCCAGTTCGATTCCCGTCGGTGCCAGTATTTTCAAAGAATGTTTTCTTTGAAAGTATTGGTCTGTCTGGAAGGCTTGGAGCTGCCTTGCGGGGGTGTCAGTAGAGCCTATCGTCAAATCTTCGTACTCCCCTCGCGGGTGAGACGATGGAGGCACATGTGCAGAAATGCATTCGCCATTGACTGAGAAGCACTATTATTATTATTATTATTATTACTATTATTATTATTACTATTATTATTACTATTATTACTATTATTATTATTATTATTATTATTATTATTATTATTATTATTATTATTATTATTATTATGGACACCGTGATAGCCCAGTGGTCAAGTTCTACCATCTGGGCCCTGTCGCCAGTTCGATTCCCGTCGGTGCCACCAGTATTTTCATTGAACATACCGATCCGTCTGGACCAGTATTTTCATTGAACATACCGGCCCGTCTGGAAGTGTTGGAACTGCCCTTGCGGGGGTGTCATTAGAGCTTATCGTCAATTCTTCGTACTCCCCTCACGGGTGAGACGATGGAGGCGCATGTGCAGAAATGCATCAGCCATTGACAGAGAAGCACTATTATTATTATTATTATTATTACTATGGACATCGTGATAGCCCAGTGGTCAAGTTCTACCATCTGGGCCCTGTCGCCAGTTCGATTCCCGTCGGTGCCACCAGTATTTTCATTGAACATATCGGTCTATTTCTGGACCAGTATTTTCATTGAACATACCGGCCCGTCTGGAAGTGTTGGAACTGCCCTTGCGGGGGTGTCATTAGAGCTTATCGTCAATTCTTCGTACTCCCCTCACGGGTGAGACGATGGAGGCGCATGTGCAGAAATGCATCAGCCATTGACAGAGAAGCACTATTATTATTATTATTATTATTATTATTATTATTATTATTATTATTATTATTATTATTCTGGAGGGGTGCACAAGATGGCACTCCATGGGAAGAGGAGGTGGTTGGGCCTCTCCCCACGAAGGTGACCGCTTGGGGAGGGCGGTCACCGGGATATGCGCAACTCTCAACTGGGCATTTACTCGGTAGGGGTTCGGCCAGGCAGGTTGGGGTTGTCTGTTGGATTGTTGGTTGGCTCGTTTTTCTTGGCTGTTGGTTTGGGTCTGGTTTCCTGGTTAGCCCATTTTCGCCGAATTTCCTGCCGAGTAAATGCCTGGGTGCTTCCAGTTCCGGTTTGGTGATCTTGTTGAGGTGAGCATTCGGAGGAAACAGTACCGAGATGGGTTGAAGATAGGATTCACATTGAGCCGAGATGGAGCCGAGTTGACCTGTTCCAACTCGGCTCCATTTCGGCTTCATGTTAATCCTATCGTCATCCTATCTGGGTTTTGTCTCCTCCCTATCTTCGCTTCTTCGGGGTTGCCTAACTGGAATACATGATGACGCGCACGTTGGAGAGGGGCTTCAGTCGGTCCCAATGCCTTGCCAGTGCCTTGCTGCGTTGCCGTGCCTTGCCCCATGCATTCACACACTCCACCGTTGCATTTCTAACTGAGCAGCTTCGGCTGGGATTACTATACTTGTCTGTAAGACCCTATAGGTACCGCTAGGTTCGCGCCTTCTATACCCACGTGGGGGAAGGAGTTTCAGCGGCACGCCGTCCGATCTGGCTCCACTCGGGGACACCCGTACCTCATGATGTGTATTGTTAGGAGCAGCTGAAAGTCCATAAGGCATGAGAGTAGAGGCGTTAGCGATGCGATGGAGAGTGTTTGTAGTGCGTGAGGCAGGTTCTGGCGACGCTGGGGGTGCTGGCGGGCGCCGAAGGGCACGAAGCGACGCGGCAGCGTCCAGTGACACCGGCGGAAATGCGTGTAGTGTGTGTTGCAGATACCGCCAATGCTATTTGCATGGGCGGGCGCTTTCCTCGGCGTAAAGAGGCGCGGCGGTGATGGCCAGCGACATTGGCCGTCTACTACTCTCAATGGATTACAAATACGCGAAGCACGGAGCTACCACTGTGGCCCTTATGGGACAAGGTAGAATCGCCGAAGACCTGGACAATCCCTGTGGGAATGCCTCTTCGACGGGCTCTGGCCCGATGTCCCAGGATGGGAGGATGAGGGCTCGCGTATATGACGGAATTCCTGAACCACGTGGAGAGGCTATCTTAGCTGCGCCTCATCCTTCCTCCCCAAACCTGGCACACGGGTCGGCGCTTCAACATAAGGCGAGCGGCGCTATATGGCAGATGGCACCGCCGCCTCGACGGTACCGGCGGGTAGATCGCTACGACAAGGACGGGCGTAATCTGATTGTCTGGGGGCTCTCAGAACGCGCCAATCTACAGGAGATCGCCTCCAAAATGAGCGGTCTTGGTCTGGTGGTCCCGGTAATGGAGTGGCAAGGCCAGCGAATGTCTCGTCACCTGGAGCTGGTCTACGAGGACGATGACAGCAGGCAGACGGCGTTGCAGCAACTCAAACATCTCAAATTCTTCGGCAGAGGGATCAATGTGGCCCTTGGGCGCAGGTTCAGGGACAGGGAACGTGTCCGAAGGCTTATTCGCATCCATCTGCGTGGGGAAGCGGCGGTCCGGAAGGAGGAAGCTGCGACGGGATATCGCGTCTTGCCTCTGCATGAAGAACGTGTTGATGATGTGCAGGTGGTGTCTTCGAAATTGGCTGCCGATGCACCTGAGTGTGTGTCTGAGTGTGCTGATGTGCATGTGGTGCCTTTGCATTCGGCGGCCAGTGCAGTGGGGGACCAACCTGCGCAAGCACCTGCAGAGGGGGGCAGCACGAGGGCGGAAGCCAAGCGCGGCCGTCGGGTCCGGAAACGAGCCAAGAAGCACCGCTCCAAGCAGTTCGATACCGGCTTCAAGCTACTCGTCGCGAGTCACAACTGGCAGGGTAAAACGGCATACGACAACGTAGGCACGGCGGAATGGGCATCATTCTACAAGCACGAGGGCTGGCTAGTCACCGGGGCTCAGGAGCACCGCATGGGCAAGAAGCAACTTTCCAAATGCAGCCTGGATGGATTCCGGATTTTTGGAAAACCTGCGGAGGTCAGCGAGAAAAATCGCTGCAAGGGTGGGGTTCTATTCGCGGTGGCTAACTGGTAATAGCTGCAAGGGTGGGTTCTAACTTCCTTGGTCCGTATTGCAACCTGGTGTCAGCCCCCGTCGACCACCGGCAGCAAGTGTGGCTGCGTATCGCCTCGGGTGTTACCGGCGCTCAGGATATCTATGTGGGCAACGGCTACTTTCCCCAGGAAATGCAGGAAGAAGAGTCGTCAGAGGCGTATGCGGCCTGGCAGGCAGCTATAGCTTTTTTTGGAACCAAAGGTCTTGTGGTCACGGTGGCGGATGCCAACGCGAAGCTCGGGCAGGCATGCAGCCGAAAAGAGGAGGGCATCGTCGGTCAGCACGGGGAGGTCGATGATAAGGGAGCACCGGTACGTTCGGAGAACGGCAAGAGACTCGCGGCTGTCCTCGTCGCTACGGGCCTGCGAAATCTGAGCGGCTTCTCGTGCCCAGTGGAAGGGTCCTACTGGTGGTCCCGGCGTGAGCAGCGCGGGATGGGCACAGGCAAGCACCTCCTCGATTACATCTGCGCGTCGCCTGGCTTGGCATCTGGAGCAAAGTTCGGAGTATGCGAAGATGATCTTGATACGGACCACAAGGCAGTATGGGCCGAACTGACGTGGAGCGGCCAGCGCCGACCAAAGCGGGCTGCGAAACCTTACAGGTCCTTTCGTGTTGATAAACTTATTGGTGCTGGTGTCTCGGGTAATGATCACGCTGCGAAGCAAGCGCTGGATTATCTACGCGACAAGTTCGATGACGTATTCCAGCATTGCCTACAGAAGCTTGGAGTGCATCAGCTGCCTGAGCTTGACCTATCGGGTGGTGCCGACAGCCAACGGGTGGTAGATGACGTCACCGAGCGAGTGGCGCAGTCCTTCCGAATGGCGGCGCACCGGGTCCTTGGCTCCAGATGTATACGACCCCGTTTCACCAACAATTGGTTCGACGGGGAGCTAAAGGAGCTCATTCAACAGCGCCGGGAGGCCTACGCAGCATACAGGAGGGATGAATAGAATGCGGAAGCCCGTCTGAATTGGCTACGGCTCCGCAAGCAAATTCGGAAGGCAACTCGGGCCAAGAAGTCCGCCTCCTTCAAGCAAGTGCAGGAAGAAGCGGTCAAATGTCAACGCGAGCAATCCTCAAAGCGCTTTTGGCTACTCGCGAAGCGGCTTGGCGGGGCACGCAGAACGAAGGTCTCCGCGCCGGTGCAAAGGGAGGATGGCTCACTGGCGTGTACGCTGCCGGAAAAGGTCGCTCGGTGGGAGGAATTTCGGAAAAATTCGGTGAAGCCACGGGAAAATCCGGCAAGTGCGGCTGTTGTGGTGGAGTGCTGTGCAGAAGCAGGCTCGCTGGAGTGGGAGGAAGCCGAAGCTAAGCGGCAGTTCCACTGGAACGATCGCTTCAGAGATGAGGTGGCCCGGGCTATGAAGGAGCACGAAGTAGGTGAAGACACTTGCGAAGAGCTGGACAAGCTGTTCACGCAAGAGGAGGTCCTTGCAAGGCAACGTGCCCTGAATAACCACAAAGCTTGTGGCGAGGACAAAGTGAAGAACGAGATGCTCAAGTATGGCGGCGCCTACATCAATGGCTACTTAACGCAGTACTTCAACTGGATTCGAGAAGCCGAGAGGACTCCAAAAGCTTGGGGCAAGGGAATCATCGTCAATATCCCCAAGGGTGGGGACCCTACGGATCCTGACAACTGGAGGTATATCTCGATTATTAGTTGCCTTGGTAAGCTGTATCTGTCCTTATTAGCTACTAGTCTAACGCTCTTCGTGGATGGCCCGGATAAGCTACGTCCAGAGCAGGGAGGCTTCCGCCCGGGGCGTCGCACTACGGATCAGGTCTTTACCCTTTGGCAGAGGTTGAAGGGGCGTCAGCAGCAGAAGCGGGAGTCGTATGTCCTGTTCGTCGATCTACGCAAGGCTTTCCCGTCCGTTTGTAGAGATGGCCTATTTGAGAGGCTCTGGAAGCTGGGTGTATGGGGCAAGTTCTGGCGCACGCTACACAGGTGCTACGAGCAGACTTCGTCGCAAGTGCTAGTTGATGGAGCACTCACCCCCGAAGTACTGGAGGGTGTAGGCGTCCAACAGGGGTCCCCTCTCTCTCCCACACTCTTCAACGTCTTTATGGATGAGCTGTGTGATCGGCTGGCGAGTGCCCTCAAGATCACGGATGTGAAGCGGCTGAACGACATCAAGGCACTTCTATACGCGGACGACGTGGCCCTCATCGCTCACAGTCGCACCGAGCTCCAGAAGATGGTCAATGTTGTGGCCAAGTTCGCGGAAGATTACCGGCTGGAAGTCAACTTGAAGCCAGGCAAGACGGAAATCATGCCCATTTACACGTCGAGCAAGGCGAAACGACCAAGTATCAGGGAGCGAGGTGAGCCCGTGGTGTGGTTTCGCGGCCAGAAGCTTTGTGTCACCAGTCAGTACAAGTACCTGGGAGTGGTTATCACCGACGACCTGAAGTGGAAGGAGCAGGCCCTGCGGGCTACGCGTGTCACTGAAGTCGCCACCGCAGGTTGGTACTCTTTGTGGTGTGCAGGTGAGATACAAGCTAGGTATCGTCTCATGTGCTGGAATCAACTTGTGGGAGCCAAGCTGAAGTACGCCTTCGATGTCTGACGTGCCCCCGTATCGCAGCTCACCAAGCTGGAGGCAGCAATGCTGCGCCCCATGAGGATGATTCTCGGCATCAGCCCTAAGACAAGCAAGTGGATTACACTCTTTCTGGAGCGCTCTTTGAGTGCGGAGCGTTTGCGGCGGGCGGCGCAACTGAAGTTCTATGGACGGCTGCGTGTTCTACCGGAGGAGCGATTTCCTGTCATCGCATCTCAAGTCAAATCCGACTGGACTGCGGAGGCCGAAGGCGCTATCAGGGACTCAATGGATCTACAACAAGTGCTTCAGGAGCTCCTAAATAGCTCAGAGAAGGACCTCGAGGGTTGGAGTTTGACTGTGGACAAGTGGGCCCTTCAGCAGGACGTCAAGATGGTGCAGCAACTGATGTGGGACAAGCGAGAGGCAGGCAGCGATCTTACTGATGGCCTGCGAGTCATCCTAAGGCAAGTCTTTGGAACTAAGGAGTTCCCAAGATGGGTAGCCCTTGATGATGCGCATTATAATCTGCTTCGGAGAAGGTTGCTCAGCTGCAACAACCGCCTTCGGTTGTACCGCAGCAAGTTGGTCAGTGGCATGTCCCCTCGCTGCTTCTGTTGTCATGATGATGTCAATGAGTCCCTTGCGCACTTCTTATGGGATTGCCCCATGCATGAGGCGAGGCGTAAGCAGCTGTTGCTGAGTATGCAGAGGCTCGGTGGCACGGCTGTGGGGGGTGCTGATGGGGATGGAGGGAGTGAGGTGGGTGGTGAGGTCGTAGGCGGTGCGGTTGTGGTGGAGGATGTGTTGCTTGGGCGGGAGCGGGAGGGCTCTGTGCGGCAGGGTTGGGATGATATGTCGCCTGTGGATCAATCACGATTGTTTTGTAAGCTTTTTCAGGGGAAGTCGCGCTTCCGCAGTAACTTTAGGCTTGCTGCGTTGTTAGGGGTTACAGCGTTGCGTCCCCCTCCAAAGTTGGATGTGTTGTTTGGATCATATGTGTCTGAGTGTTGGTCTGCTAGGGAGGGTAAAAGGGAGGAGCTTGGGGCGGAGGATGGGGGCGAGGAGGTGATTGACCTCACTGAGGTTCCATCAGCTTCTGTCCCACCCTCTCCCCCAAGTGACGTTGATGTTGCGCGGCGCGGCCGTCCGCGCAGTGTGGACGTCCTGGCTAGAGAGAGGGGTTCGGGAGCGCAGCGTAGTGTCTCCGAGTTCTTCTCTTCAGCTAACACCCTCGCATCTAGCTCTTCATGCACTTCACAGCCCCCATCTGCCCCTGCTGTTGCTGTTGCTGGTATGTCTGTTTGGTGTTCTGACAATGCGTTGGGATCGGCTGACTCCGGTGACCCAATGGAGGCACATGTCCAGGATCTGGATCTGATGCTATAGTCTGAGGAAGCATATTATTATTATTATTATTATTATTATTATTATTATTATTATTATTATTATTATTATTATTATTATTATTATTATTATTATTATTATTATTATTATTATTATTATTATTATTTAGGGAGTACATAGGCCATCGGTCCTTTCCATGGGCTGATTGGTATAAAGCTCCTAGAGTAATGTTCTATGCCGTCACTTCCTTTATTCCACCGATTGGTGTGGAGACTTTCCTTATGGAATGGAGGACTGGATGCACATGGCCTTTTGGCTCATCAATTGGCAGGAGATACACTATTATTATTATTATTATTATTATTATTATTGGCCCTGTTGCCAGTTCGATTCCCGTCGGTGCCACCAGTATTTTCATTGAACATACCGGTCCGTCTGGACCAGTATTTTCATTGAACATACCGGTCCGTCTGGAAGTGTTGGAACTGCCCTTGCGGGGGTGTCATTAGAGCCTATCGTCAATTCTTCGTACTCCCCTCACGGGTGAGACGATGGAGGCGCATGTGCAGAAATGCATCAGCCATTGACAGAGAAGCACTATTATTATTATTATTATTATTATTATTATTATATGGACACCGTGATAGCCCAGTGGTCAAGTTCTACCATCTGGGCCCTGTCGCCAGTTCGATTCCCGTCGGTGCCACCAGTATTTTCATTGAACATACCGATCCGTCTGGACCAGTATTTTCATTGAACATACCGGCCCGTCTGGAAGTGTTGGAACTGCCCTTGCGGGGGTGTCATTAGAGCTTATCGTCAATTCTTCGTACTCCCCTCACGGGTGAGACGATGGAGGCGCATGTGCAGAAATGCATCAGCCATTGACAGAGAAGCACTATTATTATTATTATTATTATTATTATTATTATTATTATTGGACACCGTGATAGCCCAGTGGTCAAGTTCTACCATCTGGGCCCTGTCGCCAGTTCGATTCCCGTCGGTGCCACCAGTATTTTCATTGAACATACCGGTCTATTTCTGGACCAGTATTTTCATTGAACATACCGGCCCTTCTGGAAGTGTTGGAACTGCCCTTGCGGGGGTGTCATTAGAGCTTATCGTCAATTCTTCGTACTCCCCTCACGGGTGAGACGATGGAGGCGCATGTGCAGAAATGCATCAGCCATTGACAGAGAAGCACTATTATTATTATTATTATTATTATTATTATTATTATTATTATTATTATTATTAGGGAGTACATAGGCCATCGGTCCTTTCCATGGGCTGATTGGTATAAAGCTCCTAGAGTAATGTTCTATGCCGTCACTTCCTTTATTCCACCCATTGGTGTGGAGACTTTCCTTATGGAATGGAGGACTGGATGCACATGGCCTTTTGGCTCAGCAATTGGCAGGAGATACACTATTATTATTATTATTATTATTATTATTATTATTGTTATTATTATCATTATTATTATTGTTATTATTATTATTATGGACACCGTGATAGCCCAGTGGTCAAGTTCTACCATCTGGGCCCTGTCGCCAGTTCGATTCCCGTCGGTGCCACCAGTATTTTCATTGAACATACCGGTCTATTTCTGGACCAGTATTTTCATTGAACATACCGGCCCGTCTGGAAGTGTTGGAACTGCCCTTGCGGGGGTGTCATTAGAGCTTATCGTCAATTCTTCGTACTCCCCTCACGGGTGAGACGATGGAGGCGCATGTGCAGAAATGCATCAGCCATTGACAGAGAAGCACTATTATTATTATTATTATTATTATTATTATTATTATTATTATTATTATTATTATTATTATTATTATTATTATCATGGACACCGTGATAGCCCAGTGGTCAAGTTCTACCATCTGGGCCCTGTCGCCAGTTCGATTCCCGTCGGTGCCACCAGTATTTTCATTGAACATACCGGTCTATTTCTGGACCAGTATTTTCATTGAACATACCGGCCCGTCTGGAAGTGTTGGAACTGCCCTTGCGGGGGTGTCATTAGAGCTTATCGTCAATTCTTCGTACTCCCCTCACGGGTGAGACGATGGAGGCGCATGTGCAGAAATGCATCAGCCATTGACAGAGAAGCACTATTATTATTATTATTATTATTATTATTATTATTATTATTATTATTATTATTATTATTATTATTATTATTATTATTATGGACACCGTGATAGCCCAGTGGTCAAGTTCTACCATCTGGGCCCTGTCGCCAGTTCGATTCCCGTCGGTGCCACCAGTATTTTCATTGAACATACCGGTCCGTCTGGAAGTGTCGGAACCGCCCGTGCGGGAGTGTCATTACAACCTATCGTCAATTCTTCGTACTCCCCTCACGGGTGAGACGATGGAGGCGCATGTGCAGATTTGCATCAGCCATTGACAGAGAAGCACTATTATTATTATTATTATTATGATTATTATTATTATTTTGGACACCGTGATAGCCCAGTGGTCAAGTTCTACCATCTGGGCCCTGTCGCCAGTTCGATTCCCGTCGGTGCCACCAGTATTTTCATTGAACATACCGGTCTATTTCTGGACCAGTATTTTCATTGAACATACCGGCCCGTCTGGAAGTGTTGGAACTGCCCTTGCGGGGGTGTCATTAGAGCTTATCGTCAATTCTTCGTACTCCCCTCACGGGTGAGACGATGGAGGCGCATGTGCAGAAATGCATCAGCCATTAACAGAGAAGCACTATTATTATTATTATTATTATTATTATTATTATTATTATTATTATTATTATTATTATTATTATTATTATTATTATTATTATTATTATTATTATTATTATTATTATTATTATTATTATTATTATTATTATTATTATTATTATTATTATTATTATTATTATTATTATTATTATTATTATTATTATTATTATTATTATTATTATTATTATTTATTATTATTATTATTATTATTATTATTATTATTATTATTATTATTATTATTATTATTATTATTACTATTATCATCGTATTCGTATTACTTTTATCATCATCATCATCATCATCATCATCATCATCACCACCACCACCACCACCATCATCATCATCATCATTATCATCATTATCATCATTATCATCATCATCATCATCATCATCATCAACATCATCAGCATCATTAGAATTATTATCATGAGAATTATTATAACTACTTGGACTGCTTATTACAATAGTCATGTTTAGAAGGGCTGCAAGGTTATTGGCCAGACTGCTGTGGAGATCTTGCCGCCCCTCCACGGAAACCTCACAATCCTTATTACGATTACTACTGTTACTATTACTACTATCATCATTATTGCTACTACTATTATTATTACTCTCATGCAGACGCGTTTCCGCTCTTTGATAGGAATCTGACAAAAATCACTATTATTAGTAGTTATCACTACCATTATTACTATCATCATTACTACTACTACTATTATGATTATGACTACCATTATTACTATCATCCTTACTACTACTATAATGGTATATGATGACTACCATGAGGGCTCCGAAAATATTGGTCAGACTTATTATTCAGACGTATTATTACAGCTACTATGATGGTATGATGACTACGATTAGGGCTACAAGGCCATTGGTCAGACGACCGCGGACGTGTTGCCGCTCTTCGACTGCAACCACGTGGTGGGCAGCTCCATATCCGAGGGCAAGGTGCTACTACTACTACTACTACTACTACTACTACTACTACTACTACTACTACTACTACTACTACTACTACTACTACTACTACTATTACTAGTACTACTACTACTACTACTACTACTACTACTACTAACTACTACTACTACTACTACTACTACTACTACTACTACTACTACTACTGCTACCATCATAACACTAAGCCTATTCCTAACCCTTATTTCACTACTACTACTACTACTACTACTACTACTACTACTACTACTACTACGTCTCCTCCTCCTCCTCCTCCTTCCTCCTCCTCCTCCTCCTCGTCCTAGGTGCATGTACACACCGATTTCCGCGCTTACGTTGCATTAAGTGCTCGCCTCGCTTTCGCGAAAAGATGGAACAGGACTAAATACCCGGCCTCGTCTCCATTCCAATCTTGGTAGGAGGCGATGGCCTGCCATTAAATCACGGAAAATTTGGCATTGCCCGGTCGGTTTGGTTGAACACTGTCTTCAACGTGGCTTCACCATCAGTGAGAAGAGAGCGCATGATAGGTTCGCTGATTGGGGGACCGGTGCTACCTTCCAGCTTGAGAACCAGCATGTGGCCGATGCGCCGCGAGCTCAGCTCTTTGTACCTTCCCTTTTGGGCACAAGACATTCGGTCCGAAAACAAGCTCTGCCGTATCATTCTTCTCGGTGTGATGGGAGATGGACAAGGGATCAAAAAATGGTAGGCTCGACCTGGACTGGTGCGTGGAGTTGTCCCTCGTGTAAACTCAGATTTGTGGAGCTCACGAAAGGGCGCTGGATTACACCAGATTTTCGTGTTTCTTCCGCGAAACCATCCCTTCCGTACTGACCTACGGTTTGGAGAACCTTGCCGTGATGATCCACCAAAGTAAGTATTGCCAAATGTCAATATAGTCATTGCAGATGTCAATGTAAATATTGCTCATTATCATTTGCCAAATATCAATGTAAATATTGCCAAATATCAATATAAAGATTGCCAAGTATCAATATAAATATTGCATAGTACCAATATAAATATTGCCAAATACCAATATAAATATTGCGGAATACCAATATTAATAATGCTAAATATCAATGTAAATATTGCCAAAATATCAATATAAATATTGCCAAATATCCATATAAATATTGCAGAATACCAATATAGATATTGCATAATACTAATATAAATATTGCCAAATATCAATCTAAAGATTGCCAAATATCAATATAACGATTGCCAAATATCAATATAAATATTGCCCATGGTAGGTACAAAAACCATGAGTGGTACGTCCAGTACGGCCGATGCGGAGAAGCCATGAACGCCAACCTGCTTGAAGATCAGAAGGCAAAGCACAAAGGTGTGAAGTACCTTGCCGCTTTAAGTGGTGTTCCTGGTTTCGATGTAGCACGTGATTTCTTCCTGGACCTAATGCACCTTATTTGGAACCTGTTCCAGTATTTCATCCGAATGACTTGGCAGCAAACACAGGCAGAAACCAACAACCAGAAAAGTAAAGGACACAAGGTGAAACCGTTACCACGTTTCCATATACGGAAGCAGCAAGCAGGAGAAGACTTCCAGGAATATCAAACAGCAATGCGGGAAGCCAAGCAGAAGCACGACCGGGACACAAAGTTGGTCGAGCAGGCTCTGATCGACTATCAAGAGCTGGGTTTGGATGCAGCCACCAGGTACGAAGTTTGCAACATGTTTATAAGTATAATGGCTTCGAGAGGTATGAAGGGTACAGGGTCACCCTATGGTAACTTTGGATCATTTAAATCTGCGGACGCAAGCTTTTTTTTCAAGTACTGCCCTTGGATTTTCGACGGCATTGACGATATCAAGGCAACACGTCTCTGCATGAGGCGCACACTTCCGACCGACGTTAAGGAAAAGATTGGGCTTTTCTTCACCGAGCAGGTTACTACCTTGTACGTTGTAATTTATCCTCTGTTGTGGAACTCCGCCTTCATCTTTTGACGCTCGTCATCTGTCGATGCTCCCAACTGACGAGCGTCAAAGCATGCGCTCAGCAAATATTTGGGATAGGAAGATGTATGTACGATCTCTGTTGATTGGGAAGAAATCTCTCGTACATACAGGATCTTCCATCGACCGGTCTATCAATATTGCATCAATTTCAATATCAATATTGCTTTTTGGCAATATTAATATTGCATCAATTTCAATATTAATATTGCATTTTTGCAATATTAATATGGCACGATTTCAATATTAATATTGCTTTTTTGCAATATTAATATTACGTAATTTCAATATTAATATTGAAAAAGCAATATTAATATTGCATACATTTTAATATTAATATTTCTTTTTTGCCCAAATATTAATATTAATATTGCTGTTTCGAAATACAAATATTGACAATATTTCAATACTTGTATTGCCATTTTGAAACATAAATATTGACATTCTTTTTGTATATTGCTTTTGGTATATTGATCCAGTAATGATATCATTTGTTATTTTGGTAGGTGGTGGAAATTGCACATGGTATACCCAAGACGGAACATACGTACTGGCTGCATCAGTTTGCCTGCAAAGTAATCAAACAGATGGCTGAGTGGGGCCCACTGCCTGACGTCGCTGCTTTTGATTTAGAGCGTGAAGGAGGAGAAAGCAAAAAACAAGTGCACACCTCCAACGAGCCAGAGAAGACTTTGCGTTGGCAGCAAAAGGCAGTAACGTCCTTTTTCGGCTCTGGGAGAAGCTAGCAATGATATCAAAGAAAAGAGAGTCCTTGCTGACCTGGAGATCGCCCGATCCTACGGAGGGAGAGATGTAAACTTTGCACAGACTCGATACGAAATGATTTGGCACAGGAAGAAAAGATTTCTGAAACCTAAGGAAAGCGCGGAGGCGGTACGATTTGTCGTATCTTGCTGGGAAAAAATTCCGCAATGGCAGCATCTGTCTGCGCAGCCGCATTTTGAGAAGGAAGAGATGCTGCTGTGCAGGAAAGTCTGCATCAAAGGAGTGCAGATGTCTTGTACCACAAATGCACGAGGACAACTGTTTGCAGGTGGAAACAGCTCATTGCTGATAATTTTTGTTGCCCGCTTTTCTCAATATTTATGTTGCTTATGTTGCTTTTTACTAAATTTCAATATTTATGTTGCTTTTGTTCAATATAAATATTGATTGAATTTCAATATTTATATTGATTCACTGCAATGTAAATATTGAAGATGTTGCAATATTAATATTGCTTGTTTGCGATATAAATATTGACTGAATATCAATACTTATATTGCTTTTTTGAAATATAAATATTCACTTAATCTCAATATTTATATTACTAAAAAAGCAATATAAATATTGGACAGATTTCAGTATTTATATTGCTTTTCTGTAATATAAATATTGACTAAACTGTTTGCAAGTGGCAGCAGCTTCCTGACTCTTGATGGGAAAAGTTTGAAGAGCATTTTCGAAGATGCTACTCACAATTTCTTTTTTGTCGGTAATGAGCGACCGTATGCCGCCTACGTGGAATACTACGTTCGTTTATCATTTGATTCAGCGCTGTCTCAGAGTTCTGTTGACTTGGCAAGAGTACAACTTTTTCAGACAATCCCATACGAAAACGAGCGTTTGATATCTATCTGTGACTCAAGTTTGCAAAAACCAACTTTGACATTCCTGCCGCTGTGCTACTTGAAAGAGCCGTGCATGGTGGCACCAGTTCCGTTGCAAGCGCGGCGATGGTTTTTCATACAGGTGGATCAGACCCAGTACTTACCACACAGCCTGCAGCAACAGCTGCAACAACAACAACAACAACAGCAACATCAACAACGACAACCGCTGCAACCACAGCAGCAACAACGACAACCGCAGCAACCATAGCAGCAACAAGGACAACAACAACAACACCAATAACAGCAGCAGTTGCAAGTTGTAGATTTAGAGGAAACAGACGAAGAGGAAGAACAACAACATCAGCAACATCAACAAGGACAACCGCAAGAACCACAGCAGCATGCGCAATCGGAAGTTGTAGATTTAGACGACACAGACGAAGAGGGGAAAAAAAGTAAGAGGAGGACCCGCACGAGGTGAAGAAGAAGAAGAAGAAGAAGAAGAAGAAGAAGAAGAACAAGAACAAGAAGAAGAAGAAGAAGAAGAAGAAGAAAAAGAAGAAAAAGAAGAAGAAGAAGAAGAAGTACTATCCCTTCGTGAACAAAATCAATATACATATTGAAGAGTACAATATTAATATTAAAATTATGCAATATAAATAATGCAGTTTTACAATATAAATTGTTTTTAATATAAATATTGCAAATAAGCAATATTAATATTGCATACATTTCAATATTGCTTAATATTGCTTTTTGGTAATATTAATATTGCATACATTTCAATATTAATATTGCTTTTTTGCAATATTAATATTGCATCAATTTCAATATTAATATTGCTTTTTGCGATTTTACATGTCAGTCCGAAACGATTGGAAACTTAGCAAACATTTCCAGGGAAGAAATTTTTGTTATATCTCCAATTGTTTCAGACGGGCACTCACATCAGTTGTTATATAATTATTGCAATATTAATATTGTATTTTTGCAATATTAATATTGCATTTTTGCAATATTAATATTTCTTTATATTGCTTTTTTGCAATATTATTATTGCATACATTTCAATGTTAATATTGATTGTTAGCAATATTAATATTGCACCAATTTCAATATCAATATTGATTTTTTTTGTGATTTTACGAAACGATTGGAAACATAACAAGCATTTCCAGGGAAGAAATTTTTGTTATATTTCCAATTGCTTCAGACGGGCACTCACATGCAGTTGTTTCTGAACATTCAATACTTGTATTGAAAAGATACAATATTTATATTACTTGATTTTAATATAAATATTGAAGTTTTTAATATTAATATTGTATTAAAATCAATATTAGTATTGCATAAAATCAATATTATTATTGTATTTTTTTAATAATTTTTTTTAACTTCGCGTGAAAATACTTGAAAACTAGTGACAATAATGGTGCAAGATTCATATTGGAACAAAATCAATATTTTTTTTTGCGTTTGTTTCATAAAAATTTTCGATAAAAAATCATTTTTTTTTTTTGGAAATATTGATTTCAAAATCAATATATTTTTTTTTGGAAAAAGATATTGATCTTGAATCAATACTAAATATTGAAAAATTAATTAAAAAAAATATTGATGAAAATCAATATTCGCACTCCGGGTGGTGTATTGTCTGTTCCATTCCATTATCTTCCTTATCACATATTTCCACCAGGGGCACTGGGCTCCCTTATCAACCTTATTACATCTGAGTTTTAAAACTTACTCCCTGCTTTTTTGGCATATTATCAGCAAGTTTAAAAGTGACAATTAGGGTATCGGTGCCTTTTTCAATTTAAGGGGCCGGGTCCAGATATGTACCCGGCAGGGAGGGGAAAACCAGCGAGAATTGATCAGGTTTCGCGGAAGCTTTGGTTATGGTCTATCGTGAAGTTCTGAATTAGGGGTGTGTCACTGTGTGTCACTACTTGTCATGGTGACAGTTGGATGTGTTATGAGGTGAGGTAGTGATAGCCAAAAATCTGCTGTGTGATGATGAGAGGATTGTTGCCTCTTGGTGCTGGCGTGTACGTGCTCTTTACATTCTTGCGTTCGGTTTGGTGCGTGGACCTGGTTTTCTTTGAACGGTTTTTTAACAACCCACTTTTTTGGGTACCGGATGGGATAACTGACGCAGCCCGGTGCAAGCCAACACCCGCAAAATACTGTAAATTTTTTCCAACCATTTTTTCGTGAACCCGGTTGTGCCCTTAAAAAACAAAAAATATAGGAGAGGCTTTTGGAAGGTCAAGTTCGGGAGTAAGGAAGTTGTTGTTGTTGTTGTTGTTGTTATTCTGTTGTTGTTGTTGTTGTTGTTGTTGTTGTTGTTGTTGTTGTTGTTGTTGTTGTTGTGTTGTTGTTGTTAAAAAACGAGGAAAGAGAGGGGGGGTGATCCAAAGTCTCCCCCCCCCCCCCCCCTTTCCGTTTTGAATTTTGCTATCGTTTGCAATTTTTTACAAAGTCAGTCGTATTAAGAGATTTTATCATTTTACCCAGTTTTTACACATATCCCCACAAAAAACAAAAAGCGAGCAGACGAGGAAAAAAAGAAAATTCAATCCCGCGAAATTCGCGTCTTCGTGTAAAAAAAATAAAGAAACGGCAAATTCGTCCGCACTTTACGACATACCGCAGTGCGATGACCATTTCGGCCCTTTGGTCCCCGAAATAAAAAAGGAAATACTACAAATCTAATATGACCTTTTTCTTTTTGTGTCGTTTGGTTTCAATTATGTTTTCTGGTTGTATGTCTTCTTTTTTAACTGTTGCTTTATTTTCTTCTCCTTCGTTATCTCTTGAACTTGTTCGTTAATTTGCTTTTCATCATCAACTGGCTTTTCAAACTTAGTCTTTAATAACTCTCGGGGGCTAACTAGTTCCTTATTAGATAGCACAATCTTAAATCCATTTCTACCCAAAACCGTATATATCTGCTTTGACCAAGTTCGTCCGCCTTTTGAAAATAGATTTCGTTGAACTTCTCGTCTTACCTTATCGCCTGGTTCAAATTCGTTAATCTTTCATCTCTTAATTTTTTGTTTATTAGTAGCTTTTCCATTCAGCACATGAATTGGTCTAGCTTTGATTGTTGGATGAAAACGATTATTGTAAGCTTTGACCATATCATCAATGTATGAGACCCAGTCAAAGTTCCCATTAGTTTCAAATAGTATGTCAAGCCACCTTCTAATAGTTCTGATAACTCTATCAACTATTGCGAGTGCTTTGTGGTCTCCTACTTCAACTGTTCTGTGTTCAATGTTATGTTCATCAAAATATTTACTAACTGCTCCTTTGTATTCTCCTCCGCTATCTGTTGTAATGATTTCTGGAATATATGGGATAGATTTTAAACCAGTATATACTTCATTCGCAGTTTTATTTTTTAGCGGTCTAACTTCTAAAAATCTACTATTAGTGTCAATCCAAACCAACATAAAGGCATATTTTTTATTACCTGGTTTATCTTTTAACTTAGACATATCCGCCAAATCTACGAACACTTGTTTCAATGGTTTATCAGCCGATATCATATTCCATTTCTTACTTTGTTTTTTCTGAAAATGTAGTTCTAATGCATGTTGCTCTTTCAGTTCTTGTAATTCGTCGTCCATCGCCTTCTAATACTTAATGACACCTAATGCTTTATCTCTATATATCGCTCTTTCTTTTTTTTCTAGTTCAAGACAATAATTAGAACAAAACTCATACATATACAACCAATCAAAACTATCATCAATCGCCGTAATCTGTCGGTTCGCTAAACACAGAGTTAATCCACACATATAGCAACTAGTGAAGTCATACATACGATGATTATATAAATACTACATAATGTGTAAACGAACATCTAATGGTAGGTTCTTAATTTCACTCATACACTATATTAGAATTTAAGAAAAATTTTAGATGTATCATTATTTTCTTTTTTTGATTTCTCTGGTTGTTGATTATAAACATTAACTGATATGTTTGACTTCTTACCTTTACCTTTCTTAGGCTTAGGCTCTTCCTCTTCTTCCTCTTCCTCGCTATCATCGCTATCCTCGCTCTCTTCCACTTTCTTTTTTACCGCTTTCTTCGCCTTCTTCTGCTTAGTCTTTAATTTCATACCCGCAACCCGTCGGGCAACAATATCTAGAAAGTCGTGCTCTACCTCTTCATCGCTTTTACTGCTTTCCTCACTTTTCTCACCATCTCTGCCATCTATCATATCTTTCGCCAACTGCTTCTTAGTAATATGGTCCATCTTTTCATCATTTCATTTCTTTAACATTCTTAGCCTCTTCCTCCGCTAGTAATTCCTTAGTCCTCTCAATCTTTCTTTGCATCGCATACTGTTTCTTCATTACAGTCGCTTTTTCAAGATTCTTTATGGCAATCTCTCTATTACCTCTCGGCATTGTTTGTCTCGGTTATATATTTAACCAAAAATAATTTTTAATCGGATTAATTATTATCCAAAATATATATACCTCCGTGGATTTTGGTTCGATGGGCAGTCAATATAAGTCGCTCTTAGGATTACAGGAAATTGCGGTAGACTCACTAGACATAAAAAACTTACTTAACGAACACTAATATTATCGGCTTAAACACAGACAGGGTGCCAGAAGATGCAGACCCCGTAAATCTTTATTATACGAATGCGCGATTTGACACACGACTGGCTACCAAAAGCACGGCCGATATCGCAGAAGGAAGCCGTTTATACTACACTGAGCAACGAGTTTCAAATAATGCTGATGTCTATGCTTCAACTCAACACAGAAGCAATACAAGTAATCCGCACCAAACCAGTTTATACAATCTCATAGATACAAACATGTTTGCACAAGCAAGCGGACAATACTTAACATACAATGATGTAGAAGGCAAATGGAAGAATACCAATTTAGGTTCAATTGACACACTCTCAGATGTAGTCATAACAGCACCAATAGCAACAAATAGTTATCTCACATATAACTTATTAAACTGGGTAAATAAAACATTTCCAATAAATGTTGATGAAACAGGAAATATTAATATGGGTGGGACTTTGAATATAACAGGAGTTAATTTACTAAATAATAAGTCTGTATCAACTTGGTTATCAGAACACAATGCGAATAACGCGAAAGTGTCCGCCGACGGGTCAATTGATACACACAGCGATGTGTTAATTACAGGCACACCCTCAGATAACCAATTACTCATTTATTCAACTGGACAATGCGAAATGTGGCTCCACCTTTTCTGCGACTAGATGGCACTGCGAATATGACAGAGGCTTTAAATATGAATACTCAAAATATAACGAATGTAGGCTCACTAAATGGGAGAGTTGTTTCAACTTTATTTACAGAACACGATGTGAACAAGGCTAAAATATCTGCGGACGGCTCTATTGATACTCATAACGATGTTATCATATCAACAGCACAAGATAATCAATGATTAATTTATAGCACTGGACAATGGAGAAACACAAATTCATCTTTTCTTAGATTGGATGGCACAGCCAGTATGACGGGAGCACTAAATATGAATAGTCAAAACATTACAAATGTAGATCAATTAAATGGTAGAAGTCTGTCGCGACTTGGCTAACAGAGCACGACACAAACACGGCGAAAGTGTCAGCAAGCGGAAGTATTGATACACACAGCGATGTGCTAATAACAGGCACACCAGCAGATAACCAACGGCTTATTTATAGCACAGGACAATGGAGAAATGTTGATTCACCTTTTCTGTAACTTGATGGCATAGCAAATATGACGGCAGGATTAAATATGGGAGGGTTTAACATAACAAATGTGGGTTGACAGCATTGATGTTTCCGCCCTTGATACTGCCGTGGTTGAACTAACAGGAGACCAAACCATAGCTGGAAAAAAAAATTTACATCAACAATAGAAGTAAGTGGGTATTCAAATCCTGCTTCTTTTAATGGTATCGGCATAGCCTTTGACACAAACATAGGAGTGATCGCAGCACAGAAAACAGCAACGGCGACTTGGTATCCGATACAAATAACTGGCTCGTATGTAGAGTTATATTCAGGCGATACTTTAATTATGACCGCATCTGGCACAACATTAAGTTTAAACAGCAAAAAAATAACAAACTTAGCCACACCAACAACAGCAACAGACGGGGCAAACAAAAGTTATGTAAATGACAATTTCGTGAAATTAACAACAGACCAAACCATAGCAGGAAATAAAACTTTTAGTGGATTATTAACAGCAAATGAGGGATGTAAGTTATCTATTCAAAACAAAGTAGATGGAGGAAACGGACAGGGCATATTTATGTGGGATACTGATAATTCAGGATGGTGTATTTATATGGCACAGCCAGGCGCGGGTAAAAGTCTAGCGGGAGGGATTGCGGTTGCAGGCCACGATATTTCAGGATTTGCTATAAGATTTAGCTGTGGCTTTGCTTCGGCAGATGGTTTTGTGTGGGAAAATTCTAACGAACAATTATTAATTTCGCTGCATGGGGCAAACGGGACTTTATGGACAAAAGGCAACATACGCATAAATGGAGCATTGGTAGCAACACAATCTTATGTAGATACAAAAGATGGGCAAAATGTTAAACTAACAGGAGACCAAACGATAACAGGAATCAAAACATTTAATGGAACGAGAAATGAGTTAAGAGGTCTAACTATATTGAATCAAGCCGATTTTAATAATCAAGATATCATTAATGGAGGAAATATCACATACAATGGTGCACGTATATTAAACCAAAATGGAGGAGATATATTCTTTTCACAGACAACAGGAGATTATCAGTCATTCTTATATACTTTAAATACTGCTTCAAGTGGAACCGCGAACCAAAGGGGTTATGTATTCACGAATGTAGCATTTGATGTAAAAGGAGCAGGTCTTTATATTTCAAAACTTTTGGATAATAAAAGTGCTTCATCTGACATTGTCCGTTTTAACAATGCTGGGGGTATGCGATTTTATGGTGCTTTGGATATGAACTCAAACAACACAAGAAATGGTGGAACAATAACGGGAACTACATTAACGGCAACTGCTGGTATGACTACAACAACATTAACAACGAGCGACAAAATAACAACAGCATCAGGTATGCCAATAATCATAGGCAATACAACGAATGGAATAGGAACAACAGGAGGCTTAGAATTGTATGGTACATTTAATAATAATACAACTGGAGCACATTTGCAGGCTATTACAACGGAAGATATTTATCCTACTTTTCAACTAACTAATTTAAGTCATAATAACATAAATATGACCTTTGATGCGTATTTAGATGCTGGCGGATGGAAATCAAGTTATGCGAGTTCTAATTTTCTAATTAGTAAATGGAATAATAAACTTAGATTTTTGTATGATAGCGGGAAAAGTGTGGGGGTTGCTGTTCCTTGGTCTCTCGCTCTGGAACTTGACACATCGGGCTTATTAACAACGAAGGCGATTACAGCGAGTGGGGTGATAACAGCAAAAGCGGGTATATCAACAACAACATTGGCAACGAGCGACAAAATAACGACAGCACTAGGCAAACCAATAATCATAGGCAATACAACAAAAGGCACAGGAGCAACAGGGGGGATTAGAATTATACGGCACGGCATCTAATATTACGAACGGCGGGCATATACAAGCATTTGTAAATACATCAGTTTATCCAATTTTTCAACAATTAAACTGGAGTCCGAACAATATTGCTTTATGTTTTGATTGTTATTATGATGGTTCAAACTGGAAATCAAGTTATTCTGGTTCAAACTTTCAAATATACAAAGTAGGCGACAAACTCAGTTTTTATTATGCCACAGGTGTCGCAGCGGGAGGAACTATATCCCAGACCGAGGCGATGAATATTAATAATTCAAAGAAATGAACACTCATACAAATAGACTTTATACCACGAAGCATCATTTGAACATATTAGAGGTATGGAGTCATTAAAACTAACACACCAATCACTCATTGGCTTATACACACATCCCTTTTGGATACAATAAACACAACTTTCATTTTTTTTTATCGCTGACCCGCGAATAGAAATCACAAGCAGTCCGAGCGGAAATATTAATTAATAAAAAGTTTATAAAGATTAGTATAGAGGGCAACATGGCAGACTATAAATTCCAAAAGATTATTTTTCTAAGTAATGATTTTCCGGGAGGTGTTAATGGTAGCAAGACATTTGACAAAACCATTAAATTGAACTTTACCCCAACTAGAATGAATGTTAAGTATATCCACTATATGAATGATGTGACGGAGACGAAAACAAAAATCCTTCATATGGACCGCATTGGGATTATTGGCACATTCGCCGACAGCAACGTCGCAAACATTTCCAATCTTAGCTACAACTTGGGGATTATTAATTGGACTGACGGTCAATACAGTTTTAGAGTGCTTAAAACAGACAATAGTAGTATTGAGACTGACCCCTTAGGTGGAAGAATTGTTACATGTTTAGAATTTTTGGCTTAATATTTATATAAACGATGGAGAAAATCAATAATGTGAAGGTGAAACCAGTTAAGCAAAACGGAGATGGCGACAAGTTGGCAAAAGGATATAAGGTGTTTGATGAACCGTATGCAAATATATTCGTACTTGCAAGGAAACAATCGGGGAAAACAACAGCAGTATTTGAAATCCTGAAACGAACGACCGACAAAAAACGAGGATTGTTATTATCGCCAGCACAATACACAAGGACCACATTTACAAAGAAATGGTTAAGCACTTCAAGAAGAAGGGAAACCCTATGGCGATATACATATATTTGAAAACGGATGGATACAGTGTAATTGATTACGAGTTAGACAAGCTCAATAAGCCAGATGAAGAGCAAGAAGAAGGCGAAATTGTTCAGAATGGTAAAGATGAAGTAGAAAGGCCGAAGTTTCTTTATTTTGGTAAAGAAGAAAAGAAGAAGCAGGATGGAGGCGAAAACCCACAGAGACCGAGCAAATACATTACACCCGAAGTCGTGTTCGTGTTAGATGATTTGGGTAGCGGGTTGAGGGATAAGTCCGTGAGCGACCTGTTGAAAAAAAATAGACACTATAAGTCAAAAGTTATTATGAGTTCGCAATACCTAAACGACTTACGACCAGAGGCGATTAAACAGCTGGACTATCTCCTTATTTTTCCAGGTCAGAGTGTGGATAAAATAGAACTCGTGTATAAGCATCTGGACATCGGATACGACCTTGAATACTTCATTGAAAAATATCACGAGGCGACAAAAGAACGATTTAACTTTTTGTATGTTGATGCGGTATCGGACGAACTGAGGCAAAATTTCAACTATCGCTTGCGATAGTCAATATTTCAATAAACGATTTTTGTAATTTTATTATTTATTTTTTTCAGAACTATATATACATGCCAACATCACCAGTGATTATCAGTAGTCCATCAGGTTACAACATCAGCTACAATCCCAGTATGCCCCAAGCAGGAGGTGCGAAGAACAGAAAGAACAAAGGAAAAAAGAAACAAACAGGTGGGAAAGTAAATTGGAAGAAGGTAGGACAAGCAATATTGGATGCTAATAGCTTTATCAAAAAGAATAAATTGGTTTCAAAGGGTGCTACTTTTCTTAACGACATTGGAGTGCCGTATGCTGGAAAGGTTGCGATGGCCGCAGCTAAGCAAGGATACGGAAAGCAACGAGGCGGAGCAGTCAAGTTTCATTAAACCCCAATTACCAATGTAAATTATGTTATTGCTTTTTTTACTCAATATGATAGTAGTAATGCGAAGTAAGCCAAAGAAGAAACTTAAACAACGACCACCGAGGATATACAGAACCAAAGATGGCCGACCATATATTAAAGTGAAAGGTAAACGAGCATATCTCAACTTTGGAGAGAAAACGAATGACCTTTCAACACTTCAAATCGTTAAACTATTTTTGAAATATATGGGGAAGACGAAAACAAAGAATAAACGAAAGACGAAAGAGCGAATAGTTAAGTCCGAATTTGACCGTCTTGAATACGAGAACCGCAACCAGATACAAGACAACTTACAGAAAAAATATGACCTGATACACGAGCAGGAAGAAAAGGAAAAGAAGAAAAGGGATGAGATAGAAGAGAAAAGAAAAGGTTGGAAATAAAAGAAATCAAAGACCTTGAAGATAAAGAAGAAGAAAAGAAAAGAAGAGAGAGGAAGGAGGATGCAGAAATGAAGGAAAGACAAGAAGAAAAGAAAAGAGAGATTAAAAGGTTGAAACGAATAAATGAAGAACTCAGAGATTTCCAAAAAACTAAAAGGCTTTTATTAATGCCGCCAGACAAAAACAATAATTTTAGCAAAAGCCCACAACGAGCGCGAAAAAAACCTCCATCGTCTGATACTAAGGTAGAAGATGTAACTCAACAATGGAATGTGAACATAAGTAAGATTGAGCATTTACAGAGAGAAAAAATAGTTAAAGAGATTGTTGAAAGTTCTGTCCAGAGTAGAGGTGATAGCAAAAAAACTAACAAGCAAATCGTTCAAGATTTAGAAAAAGCTGGCATTGTAGTTATCCGTGTCAAGGGAGGAAAAGTTGTTAATTACAAAAAGACTTTACAACAATTTTTAATCAAACACGAAACAACTAAAAACATCAAAACACCAGAGGAAGAATGGGCTTCATTTAAATGCTTGGATAGAAAAGAAAACGAAGCAGGCAGAACAAAAGCAACAACAACAACAACCACAACAACAACCACAACCAGGACCAGAACCACAACAACAACCACAACCAGGACCAGAGCCACAACAACAACCAGAACCACAACCACAACCACAACCAGGACCAGAAGAACAGCCACAAACAGAAGAACAGCCACCAGCAGGCGATGAGGATGCGAAAAAGTTAATATTAGATTTACAAAATATGCCGCAATTAGAAGACGACCAAAGTGGGGAAGGCTATCGCGGGCTAATGACGGATGAAATAGACAACATTATGAAAAAGCACGATTGGTATTTGGGAACAGTAGCCAGCGATGAAATAGACAAACTGAAACCAGAAAAAAGAAAGAAGTATGGTTTTATAATGAACACAGACCCGAGCACCAAAAAAGGGCAACATTGGATTGCTGTTTATACTTCTTTAGACGGCGATAGAAGCATACAGATATACGACCCGCTAGCCCTGTATAAGCCGACTGAAGACTTCCAACACCAAATGAAACAGCTTATTGAAAAGAGTAGGCCGAGCACATACTTATTAATGAAAGTCAATCAGGTTAAAAACCAAAGTGATACAACAGATACCTGCGGGTGGCATATTATTAGGTAAAAAAAATACTTAGATCATATTCTTGTCATTGTGGTGGAACATATAAACGGCAAGGACGAGAAAAACACTATAGAACAAATAAACACAAAAATCATATTGATAGTTTATATGACATATCTGACATCCAAAAATTATTTATCAATTAATATACTATGGAATATCGCGGAGGCAGGAGCTCTAACATTTACTATGTCAATAGCAAAAATAGGATAAACGGAACGGACAGTGATTTCACTCACTCCATTGATATGAAATCGCTAGACAACCCGACACATTGTAAAATTTTACATATTTATGTGCCGAAATCGTATTATTCTGTGGCAAGTCCTTACAATACTTTTATTCTGAGTGAGAATGGCAACGAGGCACTCATTACGATACCCGAGGGCAACTACACAAAGAACAACTTAAAAAATAAGCTGGCCGAGGTGCTAACCGCAGAAAGCCCCAACGACTATACATACACAATAACAAGCAACAATACAAATACCGAATCCGAAGACGGCAAGCTACTGTTTACCGTAGCTAACAACGGAGGCATTCAACCGCGGTTTATATTTGATGGCAAAACTCGCATCCACGAAGTTATGGGGTTTGACAGTAGCTCAACATACTTCTTTGCTAATAATACCCTTAGGTCACCGAATGTCATAATATTGACGGGTGAAAAAACATTGTATTTACAGTCTGATTTAGTAGGCGAAGGCGATAACCACGTGCTCCAAGAAATATACACGGCGAATGAAATCCCGTTGGGCTCTGTTATCTACGATGGCTCGGGTAGTGAATACGGCAAACGACTATCTACTAGTTCAAGCAATGTGTATCGGTTTTACTTGACCGACGAAAACGACCAACCAGTTAATCTCAACGGGTTAGGAATTGTTATGACATTGTTGATTTACCGCGAGACGAATTATTTTAATTTATTTACATCATTTTTTAATTTGTTGAAATCTAGGTAATTAATTATTTTATTTTTTCTTATATTACAATATAGGACCTTTTGAAAAAAAGCTTCACCAAAAACTTGGAGGTGCGGAGGCGAAGTCTCTGCAAAAACAAAATGCCCACACAACACGGAGGCGAACTAGATTTCAGCCGAACTGACTACATCAGTGCTTCTTATCGTTTGAATAAGCTTACCCCTCGTGAGGGTTCTATTAATGTCGCTGTGTCTACCGCAGGAGGACAGGAAAGCAACTTTGACCTCATCAGCCGTCCGTTTAACTTGGCTCGCTCTGTTTTGAGTTTTAATTATGCTCCAGATGCGAAGGCGGCGAACTACAATAAATGCTTTATGGACTGCCTAGCTCCGATTAGGCAGATTCAATTGATTACGAGAGGTGGTGTTTATTTGTGCGACATTAATGAAGTCGGAAATATCACAAAGATGATTTGGAAACCAGAAACCTCCATTGATGATTTACTAGCTTTGGAAAACCACGACAATGGAAGCGGAGCTGGATCCATGCTTCAAAAGTGTAATGCTAGAACTACATTTCAACCCGCTAGCGATGCTAAAAGGTTGGCGGCATTACAAACAGCATTGACCGCTTCGGCGGCTGGCGGAAATTCACAAGCGCAAGTTGATGCGGCTATTGATGTTGCGAAGGCGCAGGTTCAGGCAGCATTAAAGGCTTGGATGTCACAACCCGCCACAAATGCCCGCCGACACGATGATGCACTTATTGCGAATGAGACTGGCGCGAGTAAGTTCGTCAATGTCGCTTTTAATGAGGCTAAGTATTTCTCAGCTGGAACTCTTTTCAATGCCAGCCCGAGTGTTAATGTTAAGATTAATCTTGGAATGCTTTACAATACTATTTTTGCTCTGGATAAAACTATTATGTTTCCAGAAACTTTGACTTTGCGGATTGTTTGGCAACAGACACCCAAAATCTTTTATTACAACGATGATGCTCTTTCTACTGGTGGAGGCACGGTCGCAACAGCTGATTCAAATGTTACTATTACTAATCTCAGCCTTTTCTTAGCAGTTGAAACCAATCCTGATGTCGTTCAATCCATTCAACAGAAGATTATGAGCCCCGAAGGTATGAGCTTTAACATTGATTATTGTTACTTGTATAAGAACACGATTGGCACAGCTTCACAGTCTCAAAATGTTATCCTTAGATCTGACAGAGGCCATGGGCGACGAATTAAGAAGATTTATCACTCCGTATTCAATGAAGTTGAAAATAAGAACACTGCTTATGACAATAGCAACCTGCTCGGTTCTAAGGTTAACACTTTTTATACCACACTTGATGGGGCACGACTTCAGGAATTCAATGTTGATTGTCAAACTGGAAAACTAGAAGACTATATGTATCTTAAACCAAAGTTGGAAGGATCTTCTTTGATGAATAGTAATGTTTATCAATACAACTGGTTTTGGTGCGATAGCTTTGACAATACTCGCCCGCTGTGGAGCAAGGACCAAAATGAGCGGAATAAGTCTAGACACCGAGCGACGATGGGAGTTTATTGCTACCACTGCCAATATTAAGTCTAATCATTACACATTTGTCGTCACTCAGCAAGAAGTAACTGTTAAGAACGGCACCATTACTAGAAATTAAAATATGCAGTAATTAATTTTGATAAATTATTTATTTTTTTGTTAATATACGAACCTTTTTTTAAAAAAAGCTTCACCAAAAAACGGAGGTACGGAGGCGAAGTCTCTGCAAATGACCACTCACCAACGAAATTTGATAGCACAAAACCCTGACGGAGATTTTATAAATGTCAAGGTCGGCTACGATGGCAATTTTGAAACCAATAGTATGAAAACAGCTTTCGGCGAAGCATTGGTCGGTCAATTAACACCAGTTGTCCAGGAGATTTTTCCATACACTATCAATACACGAATATGGACATTAACTCAAACTAATGCGACAGTTTCATTTAATGCGAATATGGCTGAATTGAAAACATAAGGAAAGACTACCGCCGATGCCATTTTGTTAAGCAAAAAAGAATTAAATACAGAACGGGTATGGGAGTTCTAACCAGATTTACCGCATTATGGACTACTGATGAAACGAAAGACTACTATTCATTTATTGGGTTAGGAGATAGCGGATTGAATGATGGGTTCTATTTCTACAAAGACAAAAATACTGGTATGAATATTATTCATTGTAAAGGGGGAGTTGGCACTACTATCGCACAGGCGAACTGGGATGACCCTTGTAATGGAACCAAAGATATGCATCTCATTGATTGGACCAAAGGTAATGTATTCCAGATTAAATTTCAATATTTGGGTTTTGGTGTTATAAGGTTCTACATTGAAAATCCTGCGACTGGAGAATTTCAGTTGGTTCATATGATTAAATATGCGAATGCTAATACAGGTGTGAGCTTGCGAAATACATCGCTTCCATTTGTCGCACGAATATTTAATAATGGTGTTGGAACTGGAGTTCAATCGTTAAAGACTGCGAGTGTTAGTATGTTTATTGAAGGGACTAACAATATAAACACGAGTATAGCGAACGAAGTTGAAGGAACCAAGGCGGCGACTGCCACAGAAGTTCCTGTATTCAGTATTAGGAATAAAGCAGTGTTTGATAGTGCTGGTGCGAACATAACCAACTATTCAACCGTGTATCCTACATTGATAAGCATCACGAACGAGGACAGCAAAACAATTATCGCAAAATTAGTATTAAATGGAACATTAACAGGAGCGGGTTTTGCTGATGTTGATACCAAATATTTTATTGTAGATACAGACTCAAAAGCATCCGCCATCGCTGGGGGAACTACCCTTCTCAAGCTTTATATTACTAGCGGGTCAAGCCAGATACTCAACCTTAGAAATTACGATATATATCTGTCGCCGAGTGATATTCTAACATTTACACAAAAAACACTTTCTGGAACTGGCGGCGGAAATGTTAATGTTATAGTTAATTTTATTGAAGACCAATAATTAATTAATTTTTGTAATATTTTTTTTCTAATATAATATAGTAATATGTACATCGTTGGAGGTAGGCGGTTTCTGACAAAAGCATATATCAAATCCCACATAAGAAGAATAACAAGTAAATATAACGACGGAGAAAGACTGAACCCACTAGATAGCAATTTCGTGCGAGACCTGATAACCCATCACCCGTGTCTAAAAGATTGCATCATTGATGTTGAAAGTAATTTGACGACTGGGAGAAACACTTTCGTGTAGATGGTAAACAGTTTTTGTGGAATTGCTGTGTTGACCTCATAGGGCTTAGCAAATTTAAAAAAATGGCGAGAGTGATAAAAGAAGCGAGCAGGAATACGATAAGACCACAAATACAAGAATATCTTGACATCGTGGCTATTGATGTATTCGTGGAACCTCTTTATATATGCGAAATAAGTGGTGATATATATGAGCGGGTTGATGTCCACGTAGACCACCACTTTGACATTATACAATTCAAAGATATCGTTAAACAACATTTTGAAGTGAATAGAGAAGTAGAAGTTGAGGACAACATTTTGAAAGAACCGCACTTCACCAAGTTTAGCGACTTTCACAAACAGAAAGCAATACTGCGAATAATAAAAAAAGAAATCAATATTAGAGGTAAAATGTATCTCTTACGGTAAATACTTTTTCAATTCGTCTCTATTTTGAACCCACGGTTGACGAACTAACCATTCTATGTATGGCTTATCAATCTTTGCGATGTCTTCTATTTTTTGCCTTTGTATTTCCCGAAATGAAATGTGTCTTTTGGTTGAGCATTTCTCATTTCTTCAATCGCTTTTATTTCGTCGTGTATTACCTTTTGAACATCGGCAAGAGAAAACGATTTATTTTCGCTTTCAATTCAAAGTTGTTGAAACTTCTCACACAGTCTCGTAAGGGTGGACATATTAGGGGGGTGTATATAGTAGGCAGTATAAAAAAATAAAAAAATTTAATAATTAATAATATACGAAATGTCTCAATGGATTAAATTCGTAAAGGCTTACTCCGCTAAGCATAATATAAGCTATGGGGAGGCATTGAAAAAGGCGGGCAAGGAATACAGAAAGCAAAAGGGTGGAAGTGCGGATTTGTCAGAGGATGTCTATTTGTCTTCGTCTGAACGAAAAGGTGCTGACGGATGGAAGCCAGTCGCAAGCAAAGAAAAATCAACAGTTTATGAGAAAGATGGTAAGGCGATTGTAGCATTTAGGGGAAGTGCGGATAAAAGGGACCTATTAATCGATGTCGCATTAGTAAAGGGAGCATTGAAAAGAACACCTAGATATAAAGAAGAGCAGAAGCTGGTTGATAAAGTAATAAAAAAATATGGTAAGGATAATGTAGAGCTGACTGGTCATAGCCTTGGAGGAACGATTGCGAAAGATTTAAGTAGGCAGACGGGGGTGAAGGCGACCACATACAATAAAGGCAGTAGCACGAAGGACCTCATTGAAGGAGTGATTGACAGAGTAGCTGTTAAAGTAAATCCAAAAGGTAAGCGGGCTAAGACTGCGAAGCTGACCACTAACTACCGGACCGCATTTGACCCCGTATCATTGCTAGGGGCGACGGCTGTAAATACCAAGCTAGTGAAGCCGACGAGGGGTGTTCATACTAAAAGGAGCTTCAAAGGTAAAGGAGCCAAAAATTTTTATCTATAAGGTAAGTTTTCATAACTCGTTTGATAGTCCAATATCGTTCAAGCATGTGGCACGACTTAAAGAAACATATAACAAATTCATTGACAGTAGGTCTAGATTTATCCACACTGGTGTTGTTCGGCCTTGTGAGCAGTGGATGGTGGACGAGAATGTCGGCTGGATGTCAGCATACGGTTTCTTGTCTGGTATCGTTTTTTTCTATCAAATTTCTGCTCAACTCTACCAATCGTAATGAATATATGTTCTTTGGTATCTCTAGTAATAGTATGAATATCGCCGTTATGAACAACCTTGTATTACAACGAAACACAACCCGATGACCTGTTTTAAACGGTTTATTTTGTAGCATTTTGTTATTGCTTTCATGAACATTGTTGTTAGAGTGGTGTAATATTAAAGGTGGGTTTTTGTCAGTTGGTTTCGGGTGTGGCTTAACTTGCTTATTGAGAGTATCTAACTCTTCAAGTGTTAGTATATTAGGTAGGCAGTCTTTTGCTCTGTGTTGGCTAAG
>WBZZ01000049.1:45000-57500 GCA_019918135.1 Paulinella micropora
TATTTATATATATATGTATGTATGTATGTATGTATGTATGTATTTATGTTCAGTTTCAAAACCAGATGTATGTATGTATGTATGTACGTATGTATAGATATACTCATGTAATATAAAATGACTCTTTTGCGCCTCGAAAATTCGGCACCCTGAAAAGGAGAACGCAGTCAGAAAAACCGTAAACAATCTTGAAAATGTCAATGCAGAGCTGCTTTTCTATTGTTTTTCCTTTCCATCCCAAAATGGCGTTGACAATGTTTTTTGTCTACGTGGTTGGGCTCTGTTATTTCTGGGGGTATTTTGCAGCAGAACTCCAATCACACACATTTTTGAGATCTTTTCTCATGTCTCTGCCATTTTTTTCAAGGCTGGCAGGGGGGGGGGGGGGGGGGGCAAAAGGAGTTTCAGACATGTATATTTGTGTGTCGGAGCGTATATATGTATGCACATGCATGCATGTATAAACTGTTGTATATTACGCATGTAATATATGCCTGTATGTATGTATGCAGTATTTATGTATGTATGCAGTATTGACGTATGTATATATGTCCTCGTGTATGTCTGTGTATGTACATAAACTGTTGTATATTACGCATGTAGGTATATGTGCCTGAATGTATGTATGCAGTATTCATGTATGCATATATGTCCGCGTGCATGTCTGTGTATGTATGCGTGCATATATGTCCTTCTGTCGTCTTCTCCCTGCTAGAGCTGGGGCGGCAGTAGTATCAGCTACGACGAGCTACGTGAGCGCAAAGATCGCCATCATGCCCGCCGGTTGGCCCAGTTTCCCCGCTATGAGAACGGCGCATACGGAGCGTACGGGGCCAACGCTTACGGACAAAACAACAACGCTTACGGCGCCTATGGCTACGACATGGGCAACCAACAGGCTGCGGCCTATACGCAGAACGCAGGCGCGAACTATGGGGCATATGGACAGGCGGGTTCTGGTCTATCTATCTATCTATCTATCTATCTATCTATCTATCTATCTATCTATCTATCTATCTATCTAGAATTAGGGGATGGTGTGGGTGTGCTGGGCCCGTGGTGGGGTGCCTTATGTGTGCCTAGCCATACGCCTATAAGTCACATGCCGAAATAGCGACGGGAAGCACAATCCTGTTCCCTCAGGGTGCCCTTTCTCGCTTGTTGAGCCCGGAATAAAACCCACAGTGCTCTGTCGGTTTATGCTAGACTGTCGATGTCACAGTCTCGAAACTCCATCTGCTTACTGGGCCCTCTGTAATGGAGGTGGGAGCTCGTTCTGCAAGGGGCGCTTATGGAACGAGCCCTGGCCCCGCCTGGTACTAGGGAGCTTTGGTATCGCCTGTATCAGTCCCTTCCGTGCAAACATCACGGCTTAGCTGGGCATCGGGTTAATACTTTACCCACAGACTTCCTTGGTTGACGAAATCAGAAGCTCCTTTTTTTCTGACATTAGTCGATATCTCATCATTGTCTTTCCCTTTTTCTGTCTCTGTGCTAATGCAGGCGCTTACGGCATGAATGCGGGTGGAGGGGCGTATGGGGTCTACAACCAAGGCGGAGGTACCTGCCCGTGAATGAAGAAACATTTTAGATATACAGCCGCTGCCGGGTGTGTGTGTGTGTGGATGTGTGTGTGTGTGTGTGGGGGGGGGGGGGGTCAAGACAGTCCGAAAAGCCTCTTGGAAAATGCAATACGACATGTATTCGAGACCAAGCTGGTGTCTGTTTGGATGGGGTGTGAAATACGCAGCCTACTGCTCCTATCTACACGTACTGCTACTAGGAGGAGGGGCCTACGGGGCATACGGCCAAGCGGGACCGCAAAACGCATATGGAGCATATGGCAACACGGGATCGCAAAACGCATATGGGGCATACGGCAACTCGGGGCAAAACGCATATGCGGCATACGGCGACTCGGGGTCGCAAAACGCATATGGGGCATACGGCAACGCGGGGTCGCACAACGGAAATGGAGCTTACGACAACGCGAACCAAAACGCCTACGGCGCGTACGGAGCATATGGCCAATCCCAAGCATACGCAGGATACGGCCAGTCGCAAAATGCCTACGGGGCATATGGCCAGGTGCAAAATGGCCATGGAGGGAACGGAGGCTATGGAGCGTATGGGGCGCATGGGGCGTATGGCTCCACAACCTGCAGCCCGAGCCCCTCACGTCATATCTCTGCCCTCCTTATCCCCTCTGTCCTCTATTGATGCTTATTTCTTTTAATTGTCCTTCGGTTCATCCATCCATCCTGCCAAACCTCTTTCTTCATGCATCCTTCCGTCCGTCCATCAATTCGGTTGCATGCATCCTCTCGGAGCCTCCCTGTCCCCTATAGCTCTACTGTTCCATACTCGCATTTCTCCCACTCTGTCCGCCCGAGCCTGCTCCCTCATTTTCCACAGACTCTTCTATAGCTGCTTCCTCCTGTCCTACGTTCGCACATACAACATACATACAAACATACAATATACATACATACACAGATGCACACATATACATGCATACATACGTACATACATACATACACAGAGAACATACATGCATAGATCAGTTCATACGTGCCGTATTACCTGCATACATGCTTGTACATGTGGCCATGGTGAATGAAAAAAATGCATACATACATACATCTGTGTCTCCCTCTCCCATACACTCTATATCTGTTTTTGTCTCTTCCTCCCTGACAACCTTCCTATCCATATCTACAGCTCCATATCTCTACGCCCTCCATATGCATATCCGCCTCCTCTGCCACAACCTCCGCATCGCTTATTTATCTCTCAGAAGCTCCACATCCGTGTCTGTCTCTTCATCTCTCACAACATCCGCATCATTTTCCCTTTCTCCTTGTCTTCCACTGGTTCTGTTATCTGATTCAGACACGCCGTCTAGGTCTAGGTCGCCTAGCCCCAACCCCAAACCACCAGGTCGAAGCTATATACATGCATGCGTATACACTCCTCGCCAACTGCATCGTGCTTGCCTGCACGAAGAAGAAGAAGAAGAAGGAGAAGAAGAAGAAGAAGAAGAAGAAGAAGAAGGAGGAGGAGGAGGAGGAGGAGGAAGAGAAGGAGGAGGAGGAGAAGAAGAAGAAGAAGAAGAAGAAGAGAAGAAGAAGAAGAAGAAGAAGAAGAAGAAGAAAATGCAAAAAGCTGTTGGCCTTGGAAGCAGGCTCCACGGACAACTTGTAGGTGTCTATGTGTGAAGGATGTGATGCATATATGCATGTAGGCGCTCTCTTCGCGTTCGGTGGGGTAACAAGGGGGGTAGTTTTGGCGACAGACCAAGAGGTGGGACGAGAAAAAGACAACACCGGCAGGAGGAGAAACCTGATGGACAACGATAACGATACGTTAACTTGGGTCATTTTAAACACGCCAGCTTTTCCTCAACCACGGTATAATTTGGCTTCAGCTGTGCTGAACAACCTTGCTTACGCCATTGGAGGAAATCCGGCCCTTGACGTATTCGCGGCGTCGGCAAGGGTCGATCGCTTCGATCCTGCCATCGTGAATTGGACGCGAGTCAATGACATGAAGGTTCCACGGTCTTTCCTCTTTACACAACGCACATTCACGTCGGACTTGATTTGCGCATTTGATCTCGCACAAAAATACCAAATATGTCTGGACCTTTCTGAGGCTAAGTAGTTTACTGTATGGTTATCATTCTGAAAAGGTGTTGGGAGTAGGCGGAAATAGGAAAATTGTGCATCCCCCCCCCCCCCTGTCGGAGTACATCATGGTTGTGGGAACCAGGAGTTGGGAGCTTGTATTTGCAGGGTGGCTAGCCCCTGACTCATTGATGTTGGCATGATTTTTTTTGGAATTCACGCAAATGTTGCGTTAGGAGAGTGTTCTGAATGCCAACTTGTAGCTCCTAGACACCAGCATCATTGGCTGAGAATGCATCAAGTCTCTGAGAGTTGTGCCAGAAGGATTCATGACGGTTACCTTCCGCAGTTCGACTGTGGAAAGCTGGGGTCCGGGGCTGAGAATGCACCAATTCTCTAAGAGTTGTGCCAGAAGGATTTATGGTGTTTACCTGCCGCAGTTCGACTGTGGAAAGTTGGGGTCCGGGGGGCCCTCCCTCTCTCCAGGATGCCCAGCATTGCAATTGTTCGTACCCGAAGCGAATTAGCAAACACCAAAATGAATTACTAAGAATGTTCCAAGGCTCTGAGTTTCGTGCCAGGAGAGTTGAGAGGCTGATGCTTTGGTTTTCACAACCTCGAGAAGCGCTCTTTTGAAGGAACTTGCCAAAATAAAGATTTACAAAGATTCTGACAAAGTAGTGCCAAAATGAATGGTTGAGATCGCTCCAAGGCCTGAAGAGCTGTGCCAGATGGGTTTAGAGGCAGATTCGTTGTGCTTTCACAACCTGAAGACGTTTTTTTTAAGGGATGTAGTTGAAAGTAGGGATTACGAAAATACTGACAAAAAGGTGCCAACATGAATGGCTGAGATTGCAGTAGTAGTAGTAGTAGTAGTAGTAGTAGTAGTAGTAGTAGTAGTAGTAGTAGTAGTATAAGTATTACTATCGTTATTGTTGATTGTTGTTATGATGTCGTTGTTGTTATCGTTGATGTTGTTGTTGCTGCTCTGCTGCTGTCATTGTTTCCGTTATTATTACTATTATTATTATTACTATTATTACTATTATTATTATTATTATTATTATTATTATTATTATTATTATTAGTAAATCTGCCTTGGAGTGTTGACTGTGACATATTTGAGGGAAATCCCGATGAAAAAACCTAGTCACACTTGCTAAACAGAGTTCCAGCCCAATGGCCTCAAGGCGTTAAACTGTGACGCCAACTCATAACCCTTTGGTGGTAGATGCTGGGGAGGAGGGTCGTTGCGCGCGTAAAAGATCTTAAACTCCGCATATGCTGGTTGATAGCCCAGGACCCAGCAGACACCAGATTTTTATGGGTGGGGTTTCGAGGCAGCTCTAGCAACCGCGCTTGGTGTATGCACTTGCACATTCGGTGACGTCTTGCAAGAGGTTGCTGGGACTGCGGAATAACCTCGGCTTAGTGCAGTCTTGCCCTCAGGAGCTCCATCGGTGGCCCCGATCATCAGGCGAGAGACTGACACGGGGGGTGGAGGACCTCGAACAAGGGTATTGGAGGCTTATGTCCGTTGAGGATATGCCATTAGCTGCATCAGTACGCCTCAGATATAGTATTATTATTATTATTATTATTATTATTATTAGTAAATCTGCCTTGGAGTGTTGACTGTGACATATTTGAGGGAAATCCCGATGAAAAAACCTAGTCACACTTGCTAAACAGAGTTCCAGCCCAATGGCCTCAAGGCGTTAAACTGTGACGCCAACTCATAACCCTTTGGTGGTAGATGCTGGGGAGGAGGGTCGTTGCGCGCGTAAAAGATCTTAAACTCCGCATATGCTGGTTGATAGCCCAGGACCCAGCAGACACCAGATTGTTATGGGTGGGGTTTCGAGGCAGCTCTAGCAACCGCGCTTGGTGTATGCACTTGCACATTCGGTGACGTCTTGCAAGAGATTGCTGGGACTGCGGAATAACCTCGGCTTAGTGCAGTCTTGCCCTCAGGAGCTCCATCGGTGGCCCCGATCATCAGGCGAGAGACTGACACGGGGGGGTGGAGGACCTCGAACAAGGGTATTGGAGGCTTATGTCCGTTGAGGATATGCCATTAGCTGCATCAGTACGCCTCAGATATAGTAAATCTGCCTTGGAGTGTTGACTGTGACATATTTGAGGGAAATCCCGATGAAAAAACCTAGTCACACTTGCTAAACAGAGTTCCAGCCCAATGGCCTCAAGGCGTTAAACTGTGACGCCAACTCATAACCCTTTGGTGGTAGATGCTGGGGAGGAGGGTCGTTGCGCGCGTAAAAGATCTTAAACTCCGCATATGCTGGTTGATAGCCCAGGACCCAGCAGACACCAGATTGTTATGGGTGGGGTTTCGAGGCAGCTCTAGCAACCGCGCTTGGTGTATGCACTTGCACATTCGGTGACGTCTTGCAAGAGGTTGCTGGGACTGCGGAATAACCTCGGCTTAGTGCAGTCTTGCCCTCAGGAGCTCCATCGGTGGCCCCGATCATCAGGCGAGAGACTGACACGGGGGGGTGGAGGACCTCGAACAAGGGTATTGGAGGCTTATGTCCGTTGAGGATATGCCATTAGCTGCATCAGTACGCCTCAGATATAGTATTATTATTATTATTATTATTATTATTATTATTATTATTATTATTATTATTATTACTATTATTATCATTATTATTATTATTATTATTATATTATTATTATTATTATTATTATTATTATTATTATTATTATTATTATTATTATTATTGTTATTATTATTATTATTCCTGTCGCCAGTTCGATTCCCGTCGGTGCCACCAGTATTTTCATTGAACATACCGGTCTATTTCTGGACCAGTATTTTCATTGAACATACCGGCCCGTCTGGAAGTGTTGGAACTGCCCTTGCGGGGGTGTCATTAGAGCTTATCGTCAATTCTTCGTACTCCCCTCACGGGTGAGACGATGGAGGCGCATGTGCAGAAATGCATCAGCCATTGACAGAGAAGCACTATTATTATTATTATTATTATTATTATTATTATTATTATTATTATTATTATTATTTCCCGATGAAAAAACCTAGTCACCCTTGCTAAACAGAGTTCCAGCCCAATGGCCTCAAGGCGTTAAACTGTGACGCCAACACATAACCCTTTGGTGGTAGATGCTGGGGAGGAGGGTCGTTGCGCGCGTAAAAGATCTTAAACTCCGCATATGCTGGTTGATAGCCCAGGACCCAGCAGACACCAGATTGTTATGGGTGGGGTTTCGAGGCAGCTCTAGCAACCGCGCTTGGTGTATGCACTTGCACATTCGGTGACGTCTTGCAAGAGGTTGCTGGGACTGCGGAATAACCTCGGCTTAGTGCAGTCTTGCCCTCAGGAGCTCCATCGGTGGCCCCGATCATCAGGCGAGAGACTGACACGGGGGGGTGGAGGACCTCGAACAAGGGTATTGGAGGCTTATGTCCGTTGAGGATATGCCATTAGCTGCATCAGTACGCCTCAGATATAGTATTATTATTATTATTATTATTATTATTATTATTATTATTATTATTATTATTATTATTATTATTATATTTTACTTTAGGTTTCTGACCCGAGTGCCTGTAGTATTTCAGTAGCCAAGAACATCTCATGTCGGTGGTGGCTGGCTGTTTGTGCAGGAGTGGTTTGGGAGCCGCGGCTGTGGCTGGCAGGGTGTACGCCATTGGCGGAGCCACTCTGGCTGAAGATGGTAACAATGTAGAAGTGGTTGCCACAACAGAATGTTTCAACCCTAGCCCAGCTCCAAAAGGTCGTTCTCATTCATTGTTTGGCTGCTGCTCCTGTTGTTGTTTTTGATACTTTTTTTTTGTACTTTTATTGCTCTTTTGACTTTTACTCAGCAGCGTTTCAACTTCAGCTCTTGCGCCCGAATCTAGGCGTTATGGCTTGTGAGAAAACTCTGGATAACTTTTGACAGTCAGTCTTGGCTGAGAAAAATAATTTGGAATGATTGTTCATTGTATGGAATGACTAAAACCTCAGGTAATTGGTCCGTGGTTGCTGATATGACTACTCGACGCGCGAATCTGGGAGTTGCGGCACTGGATGGCAAAGTCTACGCCTTTGGTGGACGAATAGGAGTTGGTCTGCAAGCCGCACCTGCTGTTTGTTGTTTACTGACGTTGTTGTCGTTGTTGTCGTTGTTTTTTGTTGTTGTTGTTGTTGTCGTTCTTGTTGTCGTTCTCGTTGCTAATACAAAGTTATTGTTATAAAAGTTACGGTGTTCTTTTTGCTGTTGTTTTCTTGTTATACTGGTGTTGCGCTGCTGTATTTTGTTATGATAGTCTTATGCTGCTAGGGCGACATAATCGTCGCTTTCGTTGTGTTCTTGACATTATCTATCTATCTATCTATCTATCTATCTATCTATCTATCTATCTATCTATCTATCTATCTATCTATCTATCTACCTACCTACCTACCTACCTACCTACCTACCTATCTATCTATCTATCTATCTATCTATCTATCTATCTATCTATCTATCTATCTATCTATCTATCTATCTATCTATCTATCTATCTATCTATCTATCTATCTATCTATAGAATGTGCGTGTGATAAAAATGAGTGCTGAACTTACGTACGTACGTGCATACATCAATCCAGACATACGTATCCTCGAACTCTGCATGCATGTGCGAAAGGTATGACGAACAAGTAGTCACTGTACTTACAGCAATAGTTGTTCACAAGTCCTCTCCATCGCAAAGCAAAAAGCTTGCTTGGGTCTTTTGTGTTGAATTCAAGTTTCTGAATAAGTGACGTTTAGTTACAAAACAAAAAGCAAACAAGCACATATCAATTGCATGCATGCCTAGATGCAGACATAGTTTTTTCCATGCTTGCAGGCGAAAAGTCCTTGTCCAGTGCTGAAGTGTATAGCCCCGTCAATAACAACTGGACTACTATTGCTAGCATGAGGTCCATACAAATACAGTTGTCGCCAGGATGGATAGATAGATAGATAGATAGATTAGATAGATAGATAGATAGATAGATAGATAGATAGATAGATAGATAGATAGATAAGATAGATAGATAGATAGATAGATAGATAGATAGATAGATAGATAGATAGATAGGTAGGTAGGTAGGTAGGGAGATAGGCAGGTAGTGAGATGGGTATATACGTATGCATGTATGTATGAGTGGGTAGGGAGATGTGTATATACGTATGCATGTATGTATGAGTGGGCATTGCCCCTTTCCCCGCCTTTCAGTCTTCGCTGAGAGACTTTCTATCTCAAGCCATTTGCTATGCGCACCTGTGTTTACTTATTACATGCCTGTGCTGGTATTCATTGTATATGTATATGTATATGTATATGTATATGTATATGTATATGTATATGTATATGTATATATTGAAGATGATTGCTGTGGCTCAGGCGCAAGCAGTAGTGCAATCGCCCTACAGACATATCTGTATATGTATATGTATATGTGTATGCATATGTATATGCAGGGAGGCCAGAAGTTTCCATGCCGCGGCAGTGCTCAATGGTTCGATCTACGCTATTGGAGGCGAAGATAGTAGAGGACAATTCCTCAAGTCGGTCGAGCGCTACGACCTTAACACAAAAAATTGGACAAAGGTGGGTGAAATGCATTATATAATATGATAAAAACATGTAATGTAATAAAATATAAAATAACGTAATGTAATATGAAATAAAGCAATATAATACATGAGAATTAATATAATATAATATAACATTATTTTATGTAATATAATAAAGTAAACTATGGTTGTGTGATGAGGAAATATGATACTATTATGATATTTATATCATGTTCTGCAAAAAGACGAGATACGATCAAATAAGAAAATATAACGTGGTACATATTACATTGTGTGCATTCTATTTTTCTGTCTTGCGTTGTATTCTACATAGGTGGGATCCTTGAACGTGGCAAGAGCGTCTATGGGGGCAAGCGTTATCGACGGTTCTTCCTCGATCTATTCATCCATCCATATTTATCTATCTATCTATCTATCTATCTATCTATCTATCTATCTATCTACTATCTATCTATCTATCTATCTATCTATCTATCTATCTATCTATCTATCTACCTACCTATCTACCTATCTACCTGTCTATCTACCTACCTACCTAATTGCCTACCTATCTATCTACCTACCTACCTATCTATCTATCTATCTATCTATCTATCTATCTATCTATCTATCTATCTATCTATCTATCTATCTATCTATCTATCTATCTGTCTGTCTGTCTGTCTGTCTATCTATCCATCTATCTATCTATCTATCTATCTATCTATCTATCTATCTACCTACCTACCTACCTACCTACCTCTATCTATCTATCTATCTATCTATCTATCTATCTATCTATCTATCTATCTATCTATCTATCTACCTATCTACCTATCTAGCTATCCATCTATCTATCTATCTATCTATCTATCTATCTATCTATCTATCTATCTATCTATCTATCTATCTATCTATCTATCTATCTACTTGTCTGCTTTTAGGTGTCCATTTGTCATTTAATCTATCCATCAATAATGTTCACATACTTTGCATGCAGGTGTCATGTGTGTGGTGGGTGGCTTGGTGGTTGGCTCGACAGAAACTGTTGGCAATACAGACTATGTGATCACGAATTCCACGGAATGCTATGACCCACTGACCAAAAACTGGACCATATCGTCTGATATGAATCAACCTCGAACTGCATTTGGCCTGGCTAGTTTGCTTGGGAAAATCACGCCTTAATAAGGTGACGTCAGTCTAAACAACTTGTTGTTCATTTTCTTGTTTTTGGTTGGTCCCCTTATCGTTGATAACACATTGTCTGTTCATGTTTTTCTTAAAGAGTCTGTTGTTGAATGGCTAGTTGATATTTGCTATGGTGGCCATGGCGGGACTTCTTGTACTTGCACCTCATCGTCCCTACGAGTGGCAGTTTGAGGGTTCTGTTAAAGATCTAAAATGAACGATTGCGTAAAAAGAAGAGTGACCTCAGTAGAACAACTTTCCTTTTCCTCAGCATGGTTCCGAAATAGACTTCTCACTCATCCCAAGACGAGTGACAAGGTTTTATTAAGAGAGTGCTTATCAAAAGTGTGCGCCTAAAGTGATCGAGTTCTTTTCCATTGAACAAAAGGGAAGCATGTATGCGTATTAAGTAAATACATAGTTCATTATTACTGTTATTATTATTATTGTTATTATTATTATTATGGACACCGTGATAGCCCAGTGGTCAAGTTCTACCATCTGGGCCCTGTCGCCAGTTCGATTCCCGTCGGTGCCACCAGTATTTTCATTCAACATACCGGTCTATTTCTGGACCAGTATTTTCATTGAACATACCGGCCCGTCTGGAAGTGTTGGAACTGCCCTTGCGGGGGTGTCATTAGAGCTTATCGTCAATTCTTCGTACTCCCCTCACGGGTGAGACGATGGAGGCGCATGTGCAGAAATGCATCAGCCATTGACAGAGAAGCACTATTATTATTATTATTATTATTATTATTATTATTATCCCGATGAAAAAACCTAGTCACACTTGCTAAACAGAGTTCCAGCCCAATGGCCTCAAGGCGTTAAACTGTGACGCCAACTCATAACCCTTTGGTGGTAGATGCTGGGGAGGAGGGTCGTTGCGCGCGTAAAAGATCTTAAACTCCGCATATGCTGGTTGATAGCCCAGGACCCAGCAGACACCAGATTGTTATGGGTGGGGTTTCGAGGCAGCTCTAGCAACCGCGCTTGGTGTATGCACTTGCACATTCGGTGACGTCTTGCAAGAGGTTGCTGGGACTGCGGAATAACCTCGGCTTAGTGCAGTCTTGCCCTCAGGAGCTCCATCGGTGGCCCCGATCATCAGGCGAGAGACTGACACGGGGGGGTGGAGGACCTCGAACAAGGGTATTGGAGGCTTATGTCCGTTGAGGATATGACATTAGCTGCATCAGTACGCCTCAGATATCGTATTATTATTATTATTATTATTATTATTATTATTATTATTATTATTATTATTATAGACACCGTGATAGCCCAGTGGTCAAGTTCTACCATCTGGGCCCTGTCGCCAGTTCGATTCCCGTCGGTGCCACCAGTATTTTCATTGAACATACCGGTCTATTTCTGGACCAGTATTTTCATTGAACATACCGGCCCGTCTGGAAGTGTTGGAACTGCCCTTGCGGGGGTGTCATTAGAGCTTATCGTCAATTCTTCGTACTCCCCTCACGGGTGAGACGATGGAGGCGCATGTGCAGAAATGCATCAGCCATTGACAGAGAAACACTATTATTAGTATTATTAGTCTATCTATCTATCTATCTATCTATCTATCTATCTATCTATCTATCTATCTATCTATCTATCTATCTATCTATCTATCTGTCTATCTATCTATCTATCTATCTATCTCAAACATATGTGCCATCGCGCCTATCTCCAGAGAGCGAGGTTCTATCTATCTATCTATCTATCTATCTATCTATCTATCTATCTATCTATCTATCTATTTATCTATCTATCTATCTATCAATCTATCTACCTACCTACTTACCTATCTACTTACCTATCTATCTATCTATCTATCTATCTATCTATCTATCTATCTATCTATCTATCTATCTATCTATCTATCTCAAGAATATGAACCATCGCGTCTTTCTCCCGAGAGCAGAGGTTCTATCTATCCATCTATCTATCTATCTATCTATCTATCTATCTATCTATCTATCTATCTATCTATCTATCTATCTATCTATCTATCCTGCAAAACATACATACATAGATACGTATATACACATACATAAATTACACACATACGAACATACATACACA
>WBZZ01000049.1:62500-67500 GCA_019918135.1 Paulinella micropora
GAAAATATTGATTTTTTCAAAACATCATGAGAATGATGTAGAACCGGTTTCCGGATTGTAGATCACGATAAAATCAAACTTAACTTGAAACATGTTTTTATTTATCAGGCGGAACCGTAGGCTCTTTAAACTTGATTTTTTTACGCCGGTCGGAATCGGTATTTTGTACGAAAACTAATCGTCATAGTATTACTATCATATATTTCTATCATTTTTCATGTTCAAATCAACAGTCTTCTCACTCAAAGCCTAGCAATTAAACTGCATCTATCATTTGCGCTGCTTTTACATTTAATTCTGTGCAAAAATCAATAAAAACTTACCTTAAACACTAAGAAAATCTACTGACATGCGGGTGGAGGCCTTTGCGAGACTGCGCCTTGCAGACTCCATCTCTTCATTGCTGTTCACTACTGTGAAGAACGTACTAGCATGCACCTAGCCTCGACCACAAACGAAAATTGATATCAAAGCTCTGTACCTACCTGGCCATCGTTCCTTCTGAAAAAGGGCAAGCAAGGACGCGTTCTTCAATTATTATTAATAAAAGTCGTTCAGTGAAAAAAAGTATGTCCCACTCAGCTCTACGAGTGGCAAGTATTCTATTAAAACAGTGCTTGCGTAAAAAAAAAATGATGAAACTTTTTTCACACAATCAATTTTAACAATATGAGAGCTAGCGGTAGCGTCTGGCCAACAACATCTTCATGCAGTCGTGCTCATGGCCCAGAGACACCACGCGCTCCGTGATGAACCCCGCGCGCGCCAACAGCTGCCTGTACTCTTCCTAGAAAACAACCAGAAGCGCACATACACATGAGCGAACAAAAGATTTTTTTAAAATTAAAAAGCCTGCATACATGAATAAAAAAATTGGGTTGGCAGGCTTGCAGCGATCCATACAACAGTACTTCAATTACGCAAGTAGTCGATTGCTCAGGCAGGCAAGAAGCGGTTGGTTTGTGCTCGCTGCACCTGTGCAGTGTGTGTGCAAAATCAAGCTACTTTCATCTCATTTTTCTCCATCAGCATTTGCGATATGAGAATGCTGAGCATATCATTTGAACGCTCGTATCCTGAGCTGTCAAGCGATGTCTTCAGATTTTCACGGCGATATTATTATGGATAACGATGAGATCAAAGTTGTCGTCAGTATAACCTCCGAGCGCTCTCTGCCACCGCTCAGCACTTGTAATGTGAAGGTAGCCTGCGGAAAGGCCAAAAATACACACACACATACATACATTCATACATACATACATACATACATACATACATAAAGAGGGAAAGGTTGGGGGCGTGCACAAAGGAAAGGTAGCTGCGAGCGGTAAGGGTGCACACATACATACATACACACATACAAACGTACATATTTACAAAGATACAAAGATACAAAGATACAAAGATACAAAGGTACAAAGATATAAAGATATAAAGATGCATATATACATAGGTACATCGATACATAGATACATAGTACTTGAATGTGTATACCTAGGAACATTCCTACCTACATAGCCATCGAACCAGAGGTTCTGCAAGTTTACATACAAAGGTACGAGTATACAATCATACATACCTACCTGCCTGCCTACCTAACGTAGCTAATTTTTAATTGCTAGCTTATCTATATCTGCAACCAGCGGCAGCGAGGCGCCGGGCGGGACGCAGCGCTCGATAACGCACAGCTTGCCCGTGTGCTCTGCGCAGAACATGATAGATAGATAGACAGACAGATAGATAGATAGATAGATAGATAGATAGATAGATAGATAGATAGATAGAGCCCGTGTGCTCTATACAGAACGTAGAACATACGCAGCATCTCCTGGCTCGCTTCATCATCGCAGCACTCACTCAAGATAGCTTGCCAGTGTGGTCTGCATAATTTAAAACCATAGGACACACAGCAACGCCTCGCTTGCTTCAGCGTAACGCCTGCTTGTCCGTGTCCTCTGTGCAGACATGGCATGAGCTCTATCATAGAGGCCCGTTCCACACTAAACCGAAAGTATAGAACTCGAGTGCGAGATAGCCACTCCAGGCCAGCAAAGGCCCTTGGCGAGAGCAGCAGGAAAAGAAGAAGAAGAAACGAAGAAAAAGGAGGAGGAGGAGGAGGAGGAGGAGGAGGAGGAGAAGAAGAAGAAGAAGAAGAAGAAGAAGAAGAAGAAGTGGCACAAGGGGGCAGGCTGACCGGCGCGGGTGAGCGGCAGTGCGGCGCGGCAGTTACTCAGAATGCTGCAGCAGAAACATAGAAAGAGAGAGAGAGAGAGAGAGAGAGAGAGAGAGAGAGAGAGGGACAGCAGTGCGGCGCACACAACAACCCTCCTGCCTTCTCTCTCCCCCCCTCCCTCCTCCCTTCCTCCCTCCCTTCCTCTCTCTCTCTCTCTATATATATATATACATATATATATATATACATATATCTATCTATCTATCTATCTATCTATCTATCTATCTATCTATCTATCTATCTATCTATCTATCTCTTTCTCTCTCTGGTCACCTGCCTGTCTCAGTGGTTGACGTCTCTTGCTCTTGTCTGGTCGGTCTGACTGGTCAGCCGTTACACGCACGACCTCCATCGCACGTCGTGCAAACAACACGCTCGCCACCTCCATCACACCACATCATTCCCTCTATCCCTTTCTCTATCTCTGTCTGTCTGTCTGTCTGTCTATCTGTCTCTGTCTGTCTGTCTGTCTGTCTGTCTGTCTCTCTCTCTCTCTCTCTCTCTCTCTCTCTCTCTCTCTCTTTTTTTTTTTTTTTTTTTTTTTTTTTCTTTTTTGCCAGATAGGAAGATAGACGGATGATGGGCAGGTAAAAACGGATAGGAACAGGTAGGTAGGTAGCGAGACAGATAGTTGGGTAATATAGCTAGAAAGTGTTTTGTCTGTGGACCGCAAGCAGCAGTTCGCGATAGATAGATAGATAGATAGATAGATAGATAGATAGATAGATAGATAGATTATATATAATATATATAGAGAGAGAGAGAGATAGAGTGATAGAGAGATAGATAGATAGATAGATAGATACATAGATAGATAGATAGATAGATAGATAGATAGATAGATAGATAGATGGATAGATAGATAGATAGATAGATAGATAGATAGATAGATAGATAGATAGATAGATGAGATGTCGCAAAGGAATGTAGTCCTTGCAAAGGAACGCAGTTTCACATCAAACAATAATTTGTGTACTGTGCATGTGTCCGGGATGGGAATCACGGGTAGACTGTGTTCTGGAAAAAGAAGAGGAGGAAGGACGTTGAAGAAAAAGGCAATCTAGGAATGGAGAGTGGGAGGATAAGGAAGAAGAGAAAGAAAAGGAAGCCGTTAGTCCAAGTGTTTTGAGCACCGTAAGCTTGCGCAAGCTACAATGATGACATTGTATGAGGCCTAAACCCCCGCAGGGACGTAGCCCGGGCTATGCAACACTGGACGGCTATGATGGAATGCAGTCACCAATACGGACTAGAGGAAGATTAGTCCAATTTTTGACTGCACAGGAGCGATAAATCGCAAAAGAGCAACGAGCTACGCAGGAGGATAGCTTGAAGCAAAGGGATTTGGATTGGGGATGGGAAAAACCCAAGGCGCGGAAACATCGATGAACAGAGAACGATACCATGCCGCGAGCCCCGCATTCGATTGGTCGAAGGTGGCAGGTCCATCCATTGTCCTCGATTTGAGATTTGAGCTCGTTGTATCGGTTGGTCTTGTATGCTCGTGCGTCAAGGATGTTTTCCTCGACCGGGCACGTTAGCTCGATCAGAATACATATCTTGGTAGACAGTGACCAGACAACGATATCGGGGCGGAGGTCAGTGACACAAATGTGGACAGGAAAGGCTTGCTCAGAACCGGTGTATTGGGTTTGGAGTTGCCAATCGTTTGCAGTGTCAAGCAGGGATGGTCGATGAAATGACTGTCCCTTAGGCTTCTGCTCGCCCTCTTTCACAAACATAGACTTTGATTCATTTTGGTCTATAGGGGAGCGTTTCTTATGGCTCTCGATGTGTTTTTGAAGGGGAGCTTCAATAGTGCAGAGCACAGAGTCATGACGCCAGGTATAGCGGCCTTGTTTGAGGGCAACATGGCAACCGGAGAGGATGTGGCATAGATGTGCTTGACCAGAACAGAGGGCACACTTGTTGTTGGGAATGATTCCCCACAGACGTCTAAGGTCGGGGGTAATAACTGAGTTTGTGCTTGCGTTGATGACCCAAGAGATTAAACGGGTATTACGGGTTCCGATGAGGCGAGCCCAGGAGAGGTCGAAGGGGCATGCGTCTTCAAAACGAAGGAAGCACCCTTGCATGGCTTTGTCCATGTCATGCACTGTGGTTGTCTCAAGTATTGTCTCAGCAGCTAATTCTAAAACCCTGTCTTTGCGGTCTGTGATGGAATGTTCTTTTGGGTAGCGACCATAGCCAAGTCCGAGATGATCGGATTGGCCTCGATGTTTGAATTCAAAATCAACTTGTGCCTCAAGCTTTTCGAGCATAGGCTCTGGTTTCCAGATAGTTCGAAATGTTTCGTGTTTCATCAGGTTCATCGCATAAATGGACGAGAGGTGTTTATCTGGGCAGTACTTCAGCATTTGAGCACGGTTGATTTGAAGTCGCTGGTAAAAAGAGACGATGGATTGGAGCTGTAGACCGAATTTCGAGCGTGGGCGGTAAAGGCAAGAGACCAGAGCTCTTTTGTAGATATTGGCCCATTTTTTGAGGAAGCGGGTCGCAATTTTCTCAAGGGTTTTGGCGAAAGATAAGCAGAGGTCATAAGTGAGAAATGGCCAGGTAAGTGACTGGACAGCGTAGTGCTGGTATAGCCACAGTTTCATAAAGCCATTGATCGAGCAGCTATCGATGGCTTGCATAGAAAGAATGAACTTCTTTTGGATTGCTGCACGTTGTTCGTTTTCGCTGAGGTCATGGTAGACAATCCATCCGAGGTCTTTGAAAGGCTTGTCAGCGATGAAGTCAATCG
>WBZZ01000049.1:72500-75000 GCA_019918135.1 Paulinella micropora
TTCACGACCCGCTTGAGCGCATCCAAGCCATCCTGCAGCCTGTGATCTGCTAAGATCAAATTTTCCGTATCTTCCTTCCATTTGCACCGACCCGTGTTGTAAAGCCTGCGTGTTGGCGCTGTGTTGCCCAGGAGCTCGATGCGCCCTAGGAACCGAAGCCGGGCTGCCTTGGCATGGATGCTAAAACTCGGCGTGCGACCTAAACCCCTGGTGATGCAGCCGCTGGTGCGTGAACCAACACCCAGAATGACCCGCAAGGGCGCTACCAACGCACCCTCCAGCTTACCCAGCTTGTTGGTGCCCGGCAGATCCCAAAAAGCCGATGCGTAAAGCAACTTTGCGCCAACCATTTGCTGCCAATTCATCAACCGAAGACGCGCTGGAACTTCGTGGGCAATCCAGAGGGGGGTAGTAGGCAGCCGTTCCCGCTACAGTGATTTCCGCCGCCCGCTTCGCTTGCGGTGTATCGGAGAGGGTGTCCGTGAGCAGAACTCCCAGGTATTTGTAGTGGTCGGTGACGTTGAGGACCTTGCCCCGGAGCCTCACGCACGGGGGCGACTTTTTTGACTTGGCATGCATGTATATCGGCATGACTTCCATCTTGCCTGGTTTCAGGTTGATTTCAAGCCGATAGTCCTCCACGAATGTCGCCACGACATTTACAATCTGTTGGAGCTCCGTGACACTATGCGCAATTACCGCAACGTCGTCGGCGTAAAGCAGAGTCCGTATGTCTTCGATGCGGTTGAGGTCCTCGATCTTCAACTCTTTCGCGAAATAATAATAATAGTAATAGTATTGTTTCTCTAAGGCGTACTGTAATAATAATAATAATAATAATAATAATAATAATAATAATAATAATAATAATAATAATAATAACAATAACAATAACAATAACAATAATAATAATAATGATAATAATAATAATAGTGCTTCTCTGTCAATGGCTGATGCATTTCTGCACATGCGCCTCCATCGTCTCACCCGTGAGGGGAGTACGAAGAATTGACGATAAGCTCTAATGACACCCCCGCAAGGGCAGTTCCAACACTTCCAGACGGACCGGTATGTTCAATGAAAATACTGGTCCAGACGGACCGGTATGTTCAATGAAAATACTGGTGGCACCGACGGGAATCGAACTGGCGACAGGGCCCAGATGGTAGAACTTGAAATAATAATAATAATAATAATAATAATAGTAATAGTAATGATAATAATAATAATAATAATAAAAGTAATAATAATAATAATAGTGCTTCTCTGTCAATGGCTGATGCATTTCTGCACATGCGCCTCCATCGTCTCACCCGTGAGGGGAGTACGAAGAATTGACGATAGGCTCTAATGACACCCCCGCAAGGGCAGTTCCAACACTTCCAGACGGACCGGTATGTTCAATGAAAATACTGGTGGCACCGACGGGAATCGAACTGGCGACAGGGCCCAGATGGTAGAACTTGACCACTGGGCTATCACGGTGTCCAATAATAATAATAATAATAATAATAATAATAATAATAATAATAATAATAATAATAATAATAATAATAACCACAACAACAACAACAACAACAATAATAATAAGAATAATAATAATAATAATAATAATAATAATAATAATAATAATAATAATAATAATAATAATAATAATAGTAATAATAGTAATAATAGTAATAATAGTGCTTCTCTGTCAATGGCTGATGCATTTCTGCACATGCGCCTCCATCGTCTCACCCGTGAGGGGAGTACGAAGAATTGACGATAAGCTCTAATGACACCCCCGCAAGGGCAGTTCCAACACTTCCAGACGGGCCGGTATGTTCAATGAAAATACTGGTCCAGAAATAGACCGGTATGTTCAATGAAAATACTGGTGGCACCGACGGGAATCGAACTGGCGACAGGGCCCAGATGGTAGAACTTGACCACTGGGCTATCACGGTGTCCAGATAATAGTAATAATAATAATAATAATAATAATAATCATGATAATAATAATAATAATAATAATATATATTGATCTGTCATGGCTGAGCCCGAGGGCCATGCGCCTCCATCCCTCGACCCAACAGGGACTGCAGTGAGTATGTTGGGGAGGGAAGAGTGACTCTAACCATCCTGCATAGAAAGCCCCAAAAGGAAGTCCCTACTACCCGCACAGTGTCGGGTACCTTGCAGGAAATCAACTACAAATGATTGATCTTCCCCGCGTGAGAGCTCCACGAGACTGGGTAGGTCCCGCATGGAGGTACTCACAGGGGTAGCAGACATTTCATGCGGTCTGCCAGCGCATGAGGACGTTTTGTGGTAAGTATCTGGGACGCCTCGAAACCCGTCACCACCCCTAGATCGCGGAATGTAAATACCCCTTTGATCCCACGTGGTGTATGTCTTATAAAAACAACACAACGACATGGCCTCGGACCAACACAACAACATAGCCTCGGAACCCACATCGACATAGCCTCGGAACCCACACAACAACAGAGCCTCG
>WBZZ01000049.1:85000-95052 GCA_019918135.1 Paulinella micropora
TAAGATACAAGCAACGGACAAGCGACACGTAGATGACAAGCAAAAAGCAACAAATAACGAAAAATGAGCGACAAAGGACCAGCGACAAGCGGCAAGCATTAACAGAAGGCAGCAAGTGACAAGTGACGTCGACAAGGGGCTAGGAAAAAACAAAATTGGCACAACACCAAGCAACAGTAAGCGACAAGCGATTTGCGACGACAAGCAACAAATAACAAATAAACACCAAAGGTAGCAAGCGACAAGCGATTTGCTACAACAAGCAAGAAACAGCCAACAACAACCAACAGCCAACAGCCAACAGCTAGAACATCCAACAAGCGACAACAGAACAATAAAACCAGTGCTAAATAAGTCAAGTGGAGTCCAAGAAAACATACGCGAATGGCTATGAACACAGAACGTTGCTGCAAAAAGCAATTATTCACGAAAACAAACCAATCTCCACCAAGCAAAGCAAATATTCACTCTCCCAAATCCTCAAAACTTAAACCAAGCCCAACTCCAACAAGCATCCAAATATTTGCATAGACAATGTAATATGAACCAAACAAAATCGTCATCTCACGACAAAGACACAGACAAATCTTGTTCAACCGCGCTCAACCATTTCAATCAACACCAAACCAAAGAAAAACAAAATAAACGTTAATCTTCACCTTTTGACAAACCAGCAAAAAAAAAACAGAAAAATGGCAATACCTGGTCTATAATGACAGCACTTTGCCATCCGGTCAACAGATTTGGTAATCTTCGCCAAATGAAAGACACACTTTTCCTTTGTTGCCTGCACCGCCAATATACACGACACTACAAAAAGCAACTGCCACAAACACTGACCGCCAACAACAAGCTTCTTGTTTGCGTTTGCTGTTTGTCATTTGTTGAAATTTTCTATCTCTATCGTTTGTCCATTTCGTTTGTTGTGGTTTGTTGTGGTTTGTTGCTTGTTGCCGCTTGTTGTTGTCATTGCTGCTGTTTCTTGTTGCTTGTTGCTTGTTGCTTGTTGCTTGTTGCTTGTTGCTTGTTGCTTGTTGCTTGTTGCTTGTTGCTTGTTGCTTTGTTGCTTGTCGCTTGTCGCTTGTCGCTTGTCGCTTGTCGCTTGTCGCGTGTTGTCACCTGCTGCTTGTCGCTTGTCGCGTGTTGTTGTCACCTGCTGCTTGTCGCTGGCTTCTTGTTGATTTTGTTGTTGTCGCCTATCACCTGTCGCTTGTCGCCTGTCGCCGCATGTCGTTGGTCGTTTGTCGTCTGTTGCTTGTCAATTGTTGCCTGTTGCTTGTCGCTTGTTGCTGGTTGATGAGATGATGATGATGATGATGATGATGATGATGGTGGTGGTGGTGGTGGTGGTGGTGATGATGATGATGATGATGATGATGAATCAATGATGATGATGATGATGATGATGATGATGATGATGATGCTGCTGATGATGATGGATGATGGATGATGGATGGTGCATGGTGCATGGTGGATGGTGGATGGCGGATGATGGATGATGGATGACGATGATGATGAGATGATGATGATGATGATGATGATGATGATGATGATGATATGATGATGATGATGATGATGATGATGATGATGATGATGGATGATGAATGGATGATGAATGGATGATGATATGATGTATGATGATGGTGATGGTGATGATGAGGATAATGTGATGGATGATGATCATGGACGATGATGATGGACGATGATGGACGATGATGATGAATCATTGATGATGATGATGATGATGATGATGGATGATGTTGGACGATGATGGACGATGATGGGCGATGATGGACGATGATGGATGATGATGGATGATGATGGATGATGGATGATGATGGATAATGATGGATGATGATGGATGATGATGATGATGATGATGATGATGATGATGATGATGACTGCTGCTGCTGATGACGATGATAAATTGGTGGTGGTGGAGTATAGGTGGTGGTTGTGGTGGTGGTGGAGTATAGACGGTGGTGATGACGATGATGATGATGATAATGATGAATCAATGATGATGATAGATGATAGATGATGATGGATCATGATGGATGGTGATGGATGACGATGGATGATGACGGATAATGACGGATGATGATGATAATGATGATGATGATGATGATGATGAATGATGACGGATGATGAAGAAGATGATGATGAATTTCGAAGATGATGATGATGGTGATGGTGGTGGTGGTGGTGGTGGTGAAGAAAAGGTGGTGATGGAGTATAGATGGTGATGGATGATGATAGATAGATAGATAGATAGATAGATAGATAGATAGATAGATAGATAGATAGATAGATAGATAGATAGATAGATAGATATATAGATATATAGATATATAGATAGATAGATAGATAGATAGATAGATAGATAGATATAGGGATGATGATGATGATGATGATGGATGGATGGATGGTGATGGATGGCGATGGATGATGATGATGATGATGGTGGTGGTGGTGGTAGAGTATATTTGGTGATGATGATGATGATGATGATGATGATGATGAAGATGTGGTGGTGGTGGTGGTGGTGATGGCCATGGTGGTGGTGGCGGTGGTGGTGGTAATGGTGGTGATGGTGGTGATGGTGGTGATGGTGGTGACGGTGGCGATGGTGGCGATATCGATGGCGGCGATGATGATTGTAATGGTGGATTTGATGGTGGTGATGGTGGAGATAATGATTTTGATGATGATCACGTTGATGATGATCATCATTACCACCATAACCATCCATCATCACCACCACCGCTATCACCATCACAAAATCCAACTTACTTTCTTCTTTCTTTCAGTTTCTTCTTACACTTCACGTTGTTGTTGTTTGATTGTTGACGATGATAAAAGTAATGTTGGATTTGGTGAAGTGCTGGTGGCGGTGGTGGTGGTGATGATGATGATGATATTGATTATGACGACGACCTTTCCTTGTCAGTTCTTTCCCCTCTTCTTGTTTGATGTATTGCTTAGTGTAGCTTGTTGCTTGTTGCTTGTTGCTTGTTGCTTGTCGCTTTTAGTTTCTTTTACACTTTACCCTTTAATTGTTTGATGGTTGATGACTATTCTAGTAAGTTTTGATTGGTGGTGGTGGTGGTGATGATGATGATGATGAGATGACCTATCCTTGTCAACTCTCTTTGTGTTTGGTATTGCTTGGTATTCCTTAAACGCTGGTCGTTTGCGGCTTGTTGCCTGTTGCTTGTTGCTTGTCTTGTCGCTTGTCGCTCGTCTCTTGTTGTTTGTCGCTTATCGCCTGTTGCTTCTTGTTGATTCTGTTGTCGCCTGTCGCTGTCGCTCGTCGCTTGTCGCCTTTCCCTCGTTGGTTATCGCTCGTCGGCTGTCGCTTGTCGCTTGTCTTTTGCAATTGTTCTTTATTTCTTGATGATCCTTGTTGCTTGCCGTTTGTCGTCGCTTTGCTGTTGTGCTCTTACTTGCTTGTTTGCTTGTTTGCTTGTTTGCTTTTTTGCTTTTTGCTTGCCGCTTGTCGAGTGTTTATTGCTATTTGTCTGTTGCTTGTTGGTGGCCATTTCTTCTTGTTGTTTGTTGTTTGTTGCTTTCCGAGCCTTTTCGCTTGTTGCTTGTCGCGTGCTGCATGTTGGCGCTGATTGGTTGTTGGTCGTTGCTTGTCCTTTGCTAGTATCGTAGTAGTTTTTTGTTGCTTGTTGCTTGTTGCTGCAACTGGTTGTTTGTCGCCTGTTGCTTGTTGCCTGTTGCCTGTTGCTTGTTGCTTGTTACTTATTCCTTTTATTTTTGTCGCTTGTCGCTTTTTTGTTGCCTGTTTTCGTGTTTTGTATCGCTTGTCTGCTTGTCGCTTGTCGCTTGTTGATGCCCTTGTCTTTTGTCTTTTCTTTTGTTGTTGTCAGTTTCTTGTTATATTCTTGTCGCTTGTCGCTTGTCGCTTGTCGTCTGTTGTTGATTGTCCTTTGCTAGTATCCTTGTGTTACTTGTTGTTTGTCCTTTGCTAGATCTAATATTGTTGCTTGTTGCTTGTTGCTTCTTGCTTGTTGTTTTTGTTTGTCGCTGGTTCTTGTTGCTTGTTGCTTGTTGCTTGTTGCTGGCTGTTTGTTATTTCGTAGAGTTTATAACTTGTCTTGCTTCTTCTTGCTGGTCTGTCGCTGCGGTCACGCTTGTGGCTTGACAAGTGGGGTCGGGTCGGTTGTTAAACGTTGTCGCTTTTTGCTTGAGTTGTTGCTGACTGTTTGCTGCTCGTTGGTCGTTATTTGTGGTACACCGTTCTCGTTTGTTGTTTGTTGATGATTTTTTACTGCTAGTATTCTTCTTCTCGTCCTCCTTCACCTCGTTCCATCCCCTTAACTGTTCCCCCCCCCCCCCCCCACCCCCACCCCCCTTCTGGACTTCAAAGTTTTCAATCAAAAACAGTGACTGAGCTTAGCAATCAATTGTTTACGCAAATTTTCCTGAAGTTATCATTGTCGGCGATATTTCAGTGGATATCAGTTACAAAAACAAATCTTTATCCATTAATTTTCAACTGCGTTTGAAATGAACATGTGACTTCACCGGCCAGCATTATGTTGCAGCATGAATGTCTTAGTGCATTGGTGAAGTGAAGTCTTCCCTTAATGATTTTTATGAGTAAATAAAAACCATCCTTCTTTATTAATAAGCAAAAGCTGCTTATTGACATGAATAAATAAGCAGTTGCACAAAAATTCACCGAATTTCACTAGCTTCACCAAACTTGTTTCAAGTTACCGTTTCACGGCGGTGCAACCAAAAGTATACTTTGACCAAGGTATATTTTTTCGGAAAGTTGACTTTTTAAACTGTACATACTACTACTACTAACGTCCACCTATACTATTAGGGCGCACACCAAAAAAACATATCCTTGTCCCTTTTTTTTCCCTTGATATTTTTTCATTTCCTGACCATTTTACAGTTAACACTTGAATTCGAAGTACTTCAAATTCAAATGTTAAAAAAATTATTCTTTTAAGCCACAAATCAACAATCCAGCTTCAACTTCTAATAAAAAAACGGAACAAAAATGTTATATAAAAACTCATATACTACCGTAGTACTACGTGACGTAAAAAGTGCCCGGCCCCGTTTCAAGTTACCGGTGGCAAAGCTTAAAATGCTCAAAAAAACACGGATATGTCCCCCTCTCACCTTCGGGAAGCTACCTATCGTGGAACCTTTACCGACCCCTTTCAGGATCTATCCGGGCTACCTAGCAAGACTATCAACGCGGCAGTATGGAAACGCACTTTAATAACTTGTATAATAAAAGAACTGACGCTTTGACTTCCACGTCACAAACTGACTAACTTAGGTATAGGTCTTACGCATTTTCAGTTAACATCATGATTGGCATTATTGACTGTCCGGCCTATTGACAAATCAACTACCTAAGTAACGGTGAATTAAATTGAAATAGTAATGACCAACGCTCCCCCTTAGTATTTGTCAATATTATAACTATCGTCTTAACTGTCTTATAGTTCTGAAGCAATGAAAAATTTGCAAGCGCTTCCCGTAAGGGGTATAAAAAGTTACTAAAAGCTATATATATATATATAAAATGTTAGGGGTGTGAGGAAACAAGTGAAAAGAAAGGAAAGCGAGCTGTATGCGATAAAGTAAGACCATCCTACGTTTTTGTCCACTTGGCACCAGACAAGTCAGGAATTCTTGCCACCGGCCACCGCGTGGCCTGAGGACTAATCAACCTCTCCGCGTAGCTCATCGCAGCTGTGTCCATAGCCGTCTTCCGCTCCTCCTTCATCGACTTCCCATGGTTCCTGTTCCGTATCATCGTCCTGATCTTCCTCGTGCTCCCGAAGCTGTTCTATATCCTGTCTTGGATATCTTCCATGTTTAAGCCTCATAAACTCCGCTCGGTTAATTCCCCATTCTGTGTACTGGTCTATGACCCGATCCCAGGGTACGGAGTCCAGCCAAGACATTGAACGAAGATTCCACGGCTTCCAGTCCGGCATCGACAATACTAAACAACTCACACAAAACGAAAACAAAACACAAAACATAGGTGAAACACTCGTAGTCATTCCGGTTCACCCGGAATGATAACCGTAAATTTGTTGAACAAATAAGTAAACTGCTCGCGCGGTAACGGTTTAGTGAGTAAATCTCCTATCTGCTTTTTAGTTCCTACCTTTATGAACTTTATCTCTCCATCTCTCTGAAGGTGATGAATGAAGTGTAATTCGAGAGGCAAATGTTTGGCGCAGGGTCCGGATAATCCTCTTTCACCCGCGAGGATTGTTTGCGAATTATCCTCGAAAATTTCTACTGCACCTTTTTGCGGAATTTCGAGTTTCCTGTCTGACATGGCCATTGCTAGTCCTTCTCTTATGCATTCAGCAGCTGCGTAAATTTCCGCGTCATTGAACTAAGTGCTATCCTACTCTGTCTTTTTTGAAAGCCAACCTATTGGGTCTCCTCCCCACAGGATTATCAGTCAGGGCAGTCAGCACGTTTGTGGTTCTTGTTTCCAGGACACGCAGGGCACTGGTGAAGGAAGCGGCAGTCGTCTTTGTAGCTGCAGTCCAAGCCGTCCGCCCAGTTGAAACAAACTTCTTCGACCTCTGGTACTGTTGCTTGGCCTGGCTGCCACCACGGGTGTTGTTGACGTTGCGTGGGGTCTTCGAGGAGCTCTGGCCACTGAACTGGTTGGAAGATTGGGAAGCAACGATGGGATCGAGGATGGCTGTGGCGAGAACGAAAGGAAGGTTGCCCTTGTGCCACTGTCCCAGCTTGCTCCTGCCCCGAGTTGCTTTGTCCCATTTCATTACAGACAACAAAGTGTTCTTTCTGACAATTAGCTCCAGATAACGGTAGTGTTCCCACATGTCTTCGGCGTGCTCGGGTGGTGTTTAGAATAGAGAACGATGAGCTTGCGAACCAAGTCCAAAAAGGATTCGATGGTGACCGTCTTCGGTTCCGACTCAAAGGACTCGCCGATTAGAGTCTTCTTTTTCGACGGTAGAAGCTCCTTAAGGTTGATGTACTCTCTACCTAACTTGATCTTCTTCAACACGTCAAAGTCTACATCTTCTGACCCCGGCAGGCTTTGGAATTCTTGTATCAACTCGCTTTCTCTCTACCGGACATTGAATTGGAAAAACCTAGCGCCCCGATGAGAGAATTAGGCGGAATACCTTTGTCTTCTGCTGCTTCCTTGATCCTCCGTTCGAGCTCCTCGTTCGCTTCTTGCAGCTCATCGAGGACGGATGCATCAAAGTGAACTTTCTTCCCGCCTCTGGCGACCTGACGAGCTTTCAGAAGTCTTGCCTTCAGTTAATCTTGTTTCTTCAAAGCTTTGTCAATGTCTGAATCGAGAGTGCTTTCTCCCTTCCAGCCACTCTTTGGCTTCTTCTGTGGGGGCTGTTTCACCGCCCCCTTCCGACTCTTCAAGTAGAATCTCATCTTCTTTCTCAACAAGCTCAGACTGAACGACGAAAGGCCACTCGACAGTCTCGTTCACAATCTGAGTTGCAAGAATGAGAGAGACAACCGGCTTCGTTGAATTTCTTTTGATTTCCTTTGATTCCTTGAAGTAATCTTTGTAAAGTTTGTGCAGGCTCGGGGCACTGTAAAGGTTCTCGAAATGAGAGGCAATAGCCTTAGCCTTCCGTTTGTTTGCTGCGTTTGTATCACTGCTGTTGTTGTTCCCCAAAATGCCATTCACATCACGGATTGACTTATAAAATCCTGGCGTGAGACATTGACATTAAGAGGAATTTTTGTGAATAGGACCGTGACAGCTTCGTCTGAAGCTGAGTCCCAGATGATCTCCCCGGTAGTGTTGAGGTATTTTCCACTTTTTAGACTCATCCTCTAATCGTGCAAGACCGCGTGGGACTTGGACAGACCACTCGTTCTCCTCTGCTTTGAGGCTGAGAGCATGCTGCTCAGTAAGATTCGTTACAACGCCCGTAATCCTAACGGTCTCGGAATTTTTCCCAAATCGATCGAATAAATCGTTGTCTGCGACGTGATAGGCCGCTAGCGTTGAAGCAATGCACCAACTTTGAGTTTCTTGGTAACTGTAGGCATTAAAGCGACTTCTCTGACTTCTCTGACGATCTTCCCAACTTTCCAACCTAGGCCTAACCAGACACCGGAAAAAAACACGCGCCCTCCGCCGGCGTGGTGAAGCCGCGCCGACCGGACTGGCGCAAAAACCGAAACGCCTCAAACGGAACTTTAACGGCGGTTTAATTCCGGGCGAAGCCCGGAACAAACCAGTAATTAAATGTCTCGCTTCAAATTTCGAGCTCGACTACTACTTACGTCATAAGAATGAATTTTCCCCCTGTTTCGTTAAGGCAGTTACTTTCTTTGAGAGACATACGAATAGGAAGGTTAAATTTCTTACCTGTGATCAGGAGTATGGTCGTTACGAATGTTTTCAGGAGTGGGTTGAATTGAACCAACCTATTTAATTGTGGCACCTACTGCCGAGAAACAGGTTGTCTCTAAGGTTGAGAGGTCTCATCAAACTAATGGTGGGCCCGCAAGAGCTATGCTCAGTGATGCTGAACTCCCTCCGAAATTTTGGACGGAGATGGAGAAGAACGCCACTTACTTCAACAACCTCCTCCCGATTACCAAAGGGCCCTTTAAGGGCAAATCCTCTTACGAGGTCATTCACCGCCGAAAACCCTACCTACATCACCTCCACCCCACAGGTTGCGCCGCCGTGATGAAGGTTAAGGTTCGGAGGGGAAAGGGTGAGAGGGGGAAGAAGTTATCTTTTTATGGTATGAACGTAACACTGGATATTACCCGGTTTATGATCCGGTTGCGCGGGTAATACACGATAATGTCCGTGATGTTATGTTTGATATATGGAAGTTGGGTAAATGAGAGGCTTCAAAAACCCTCGAAGGAACACAGACGTGGATATGTTTTTGGTCGAATGGAAATCGACCACACCCTCTGCTGTTCTACCCTATGACAATACAACACCCAAAAAGACAGTTAGCTTCGAAGTACCAGTAACTACATCTAATGCATCTGCCTCACCTGCTGTAGTTGCCCCTAGTGATAGTGGAAAGTACTAAGAATGCTCCCACTACATCTTTGACATCCCAAGGACAGGAGAATGATGATGACTCTGAGGTCGCTGCCAGCGTTATTAGTGACAGTGATGAAGAGAATGTCGCTCCCCCAAGTCACGACTTCAGCAATCTCTCTGAACTTATTCCCCCTTCTCCGTCCTCACAGAATGAGAATATAGGTCAGGGGAGAAAGATAAGGGTGTCAAGGTAGTGGGGAAGAGGGGGAGAAAATCTAAATCTAACTTGTCCAAGAAAGTCATCCAGATACCGGCCCGGGCGTTCGGGGAAGAGTGGGCTAAGACCACATATGGCGATAAATGGGACTCTATTGTTCGAAAGGGAGTTACTCTTCACCCATCTGCCACCCGTTGTCAGGAAGTCTAAGAGATTCCCAGCCCACATTGTTAGATTGATGATGGGGTTACGGAGAAAATAATAGATTTTGAAATCCTGAAGTACGAGATTCCAGGGAGAGCAGTTCCCCTGGGTCCTGTGCAGCAGCCTATTATTGAACCGGCACGCCCCGATCCCAACGTAACCAGCAAATTCGGCCATGCCGAGGGGGAGAGAAAGGAGATAGCTGCTGAAAAAGACAAACACTCCCCAGGGTGGAGATCTGATGAGCAAGGAAATATTTATCAGGAGAATATCATCCTGGGGAAGAACCAGAAACAAACACATATCGGTCTGCGCGAAAGAAGAAAGGACAGATTCACTACGGGGACACGACCCGCAAAATAAATTTGCGATTCGCAACGAGTCGCGGAATATACTGCGACAAATCGCGATTCGCAAAATTTTTAGACTTTCGCAAAATTATTTGCGTATCGCAAAATAAATTTCCGAATCGCAAATTATTTTGCGAATCGCAGACTCATTTTTCGATACGCAGAATATATTGCGAATCACAAAATATTCTGTGATTCGCAAAATTAGTCTGCGATTCACAAAATATTTTATGATGCAAAATTTGTCTGCGCGCAA
>WBZZ01000050.1:0-75225 GCA_019918135.1 Paulinella micropora
CAAAACGAGAATTCCCCTCTTTTCATATTTTTAATATTTTTCTTATCCTGTGCACGGTGGTCGAGTCATGGCACGGACAGGGCGCCGTCGGGGTCGTGCTGGGGCACGGTGCGCAAGATCTGCGGAAATATCTGCGGAAATATGAAAAGTGAAAAAAAGATTTTTTGGGATGCGTTTGCACCCGCGAACAAGGGACAAGGGGGGAGGGAAGTAGCGGGCGACAGGGGAAGAGGGAGGGGACGGGGGGGGCGCCAAGAGAGTGCGAAAAAGAATGCGCTGAATTAAAGCTCGACGGTCTTACATTTGGGCACTGAAAACTAGGAGCGGGGCACCGTGCTCCAGCACGACCCTGCGGCGAATGGATGGGCGGTGGTTTATGTGATATGGCTGAAAAGGGCAGCGTTTCCAGGCTTTTCTGGCAATACTGCCCTTTTCGGCCATATCATTCCAGGCGCACACATACGCAAAATTTGGCGATAAAATTTGTACAAAAAAAAGAGAGAAAGAGAAAAATCCTCTTGCCCGAAAAAAAAGGGGAGGGGGGACGGAGGGAAGAGGGGAGAGGGAGGGAAGAGGGACGGGGGAGGGGAGAGGGAAGAGGGAGGAAAACTTTCCCCTCCCCCCTTCCCCCTTTTTTCCCCCGCTCCCCTTGTTCTCCCCCCTCACCCTTCTCTCCCCCCTCCCCCATTATCTTCCCGCTCCCCCTTATCTTCCCGCTCCCCCTTATCTTCCCGCTCCCTCTTATCTTCCCGCTCCCTCCTCCCTCCGAAGGGGGAGGGAGTGTGCAAGACATTTGCGCAAAAAAAAAAAATTGGCGCGCGGCTTTTTCCGCGGGAAAACTACCGCTAAAACCCCGCGGAAAGAGACCGGAGCGGCCCGTTTATTTGGCGCTAAGTTTGGCACGACTATGATACGACCGGAAAAGGCAGTGCTTCCAGGTTGTTTAGCAGGAGTGGGGACGCGCTAAAAATTTACAAGAAAAATTTAATAAAAAAATCCCTTACAAGGTTTAAATCTTGGCACTGAGAAGGGGTGCGCGCCAAGAATGTATAAATTTTTTGTTATTAAAGCTCGACAAAGTCTTACATTTGACAGTGAAAGCTAGGGGAAGAGGAGGGGGCCGCGCCAAGAAGATGTAATTTACGCTGAATTAAAGCTCGACATGGCATTGCACCTGACACTTGCAACGGCACCCTCAGGCTGCCGCAGCATCCGGCCCACGTCATGTTGCTGCGGTAGCTTATATTAGAACCCTGGCAGGCACCGTCTGCGCTCTGCTCGCGCGCCAAGAGATTGCGAAAAAGAATACGCTGATTAAAGCCCGATGGTCTTACACTTGGGCACTGAAAACTAGGAGCGGAGCACCGTGCTCCAGCACGACCCTGCGGCGAATGGATGGGCGGTGGTCAATGTGCTAGGAAGTTTTGGGAGCCCACAGACGGAAGAGGGGGGGGGGGGGGGCGCCCCCCTCCTCCCCCTTTTGTTTCTTTCTTCCCTCCTGAGCCCCCTGAGCCCGGGGGCTCAAAGAACAGGGTAAGGGGGGAGGGGGAGAGCGCAGAAGCTACCAAAGAAATAGATGAAACGCCTCAACTGTGCCTCCCCCCAATGCCAGGGCTGGGCCCTTTCCCCTTGTCGAGATTCCGGCTGAAGTTCTGGCGGATTTTTTGGTACTTTCTTGATGGCGCTTTTAGCGAAGGAGGTTTGGCGGTCTGTGCATGTGATACGACTGAAAAAGACAGCGTTGCCATGCTTTTCTGGCAATACTGCCCCTTTCGGCCATATCAATCCAGGCGCACACATACGCGAAATTTGGCGACAAAATTTGTGCAAAAAGAAAAGAGGGAAGAGGGAGATAAGGGGGAAGGGAAGAGAACGGGGGCGCCCCTCTTTCTCCCCCCCCCCCCCCCCCCTCCTCTCTCCGAAGGGGGAAGGAGTGCGCAAGACTTGTCATTTGCGCAACAAAAAAAAATATTTTGGCGCGCGTTTTTTCCGCGGAAAAACGACCGCTAAAACCAGCGGAAAGAGACGGGAGCGGCCCGTTTATTCAGCGCTAAGTTTGGCACAACTATGATACGACCGGAAAAAGCAGTGCTTCCAGGTTGTTTCGTAGAACTGGGGGCGCGCTAAGAAAGTGTAAAAAGATTACGCTGAATTAAAGCTCGACGGTCTTACACTTTGAACCGAAAACTATGAATGGGAGAGGGAAGGGGCAGGGGAAGGGGCAGGGGCGCGCCAAGAATGTAAAAAAAGAATTAAAAAATCCATGAAAAAGTTGTAATCTTGGCACTGAAAACTAAGAGAGAAAGGTGCCGGGGGGATTAGTGGAGGCGTTGCATGTATTTATTTTGTTTGTAGCTTCTGCGCCATTCACCCTTCCCCCTTCCCCTCCCCTGCTCCTTGAGCCCCCTGGGCTCAGGGGAGTGGGGAGGGGAGGAAGCATGAATTGTCTTAGTCCCCCGTCTGAGAATCTGGAGCGGGGGAGGGTAGAGGCGCGCCAAGAATTTGTAAAATACGCTGAATTCAAGCTCGACAAAGTCTTGTACTTAACACTGAGCCCGGGGGGCTTAGCGAAGGCGGCTTGGCGGTCTGTGCATGTGATATGGCCGAAAAAGGCAGCGTCACCAGGCTTTTCTGGCAATACTGCCTTTTTCGGCCATCACTAATATTTTTATTTATCAAACCAAAGTCGTAGCTTGCCCATCATCAGATCGGAGCGCGTTTGTCCAGGAAAGTCCGCTGCAGTCATCAAACGTCTTCACCATTCTGTTTACGGTGGTCTTGGAGGCAGATGGAGTACTCCTTCAGCGACCCGGGTGCTGCAAGAAAAGCGCCCGTGACATGGGGCTCGGCCTTCCTCTCTTAGTTTTCAGTGCCGAAGATTAAAACTTTGTCAAGTATTTCGTTTTATTAATTCTTGTACACCGGCGAAGCGCGCCCCTACCCCTCTTCCTCTCTCCCCTCTACTCCTTCCCCCCTTCTTCCTCTCGTCTGTTTTTTTTGTTGTCGGGCAAAAAAAATTCCGCAGATCTTTTTATATTTCCGCAGGTCTTGCGCACGGTGGCCGAGCTATGGCACGGACAGGACATAGTCGAGCTTTCAGCGTAAATTACATTTTCTTGGCGCGCCCCTGCTCCTCCTTCCCTGCCTCTCCCCTCAGCAAGGATATGCGAAAATATCTGCGGAAATATGAAAAGTGGAAAGCAACAATTTTTTTGGAACGCGTTTGCACGCGCTCTGAGGAGGGACGAGGGGAAGGGGGAGGAATAAGCAGAGGACAAAGGTGAGAGGGGCGACGAGAGTGAGAGGGAGGGGGGGGACGTCTTCCTCACGGCGGCCCAGCCGAGCGTCTGTGTGTGATTTCCTTTTTGCGCAAGTAGATTTCTGCGCCAAATTGGCGCTTACGGCTGTTTCCCCGGGAAGGCTAAGACGTATTGCCTGGCTGGACCGTATCACGCACCTACCTCCGGACGGCACAATTTGGCGCCAAATTTAGCTGGGGCCGTTCAGGAGGCTAGCAGAGAAATCGGATGTTTTCCCGCGGGGGGGAAACCCGCGGGCCTTTTACTCGCATGAAAATGTTTTTCGGCCCTCTCACCTTCCCTAGAGGCAGGGAGGTGCAGAGCAAAGGGGAGCGGGGCGACAAAGGTGAGAGGGGCGACAAAGGTGAGAGGGGCGACGAGAGTGAGAGGGGCGACGAAAGTGAGAGGGGCGACGAAGGTGAGAGGGGCGACGAAAGTGAGAGGGGCGACGAGGGTGAGAGGGAAGGGCTACAACATGTCTTCCTCACGGCGGCCCAGCCGAGCGTCTGTGTGTGATTTTCTTTTTGCGCAAGTAGATTTTGGCGCCAAATTCTCGCTTACGGCCGTTTCCCCGGGAAGGCTAAGACGTATTGCCCTTTTCAACCGTATCACGCACCCTACCTCCGGACGGCACAATTTGGCGCCAAATTTAGCTGGGGCCGTTCCGGAGGCTAGCAGAGAAATCGGACGTTTTCCCGCGGGGAGAAACCCGCGGGCCTTTTACTCACACGAAAATGTTTTTCGGCCCTCTCACCTTCCCTAGAGGCAGGGAGGTGCAGAGCAAAGGGGAGCGGGGCGACAAAGGTGAGAGGGGCGACAAAGGTGAGAGGGGCGACGAGAGTGAGAGGGGCGACGAAAGTGAGAGGGGCGACGAAAGTGAGAGGGGCGACGAGGGTGAGAGGGGCGACGAGAGTGAGAGGGGCGACGAGGGTGAGAGGGAAGGGCTACAACAGGTCTTCCTCACGGCGGCCCAGCCGAGCGTCTGTGTGATTTTCTTTTTGCGCAAGTAGATTTTGGCGCCAAATTCGCGTTTACGGCCGTTTCCCCGGGAAAGCTAAGACGTACTGCCCGGCTGGACCGTATCACGCACCCTACCTCCGGACGGCACAATTTGGCGCCAAATTTAGCTGGGGCCGTTCCGGAGGCTAGCAGAGAGATCGGACGTTTTCCCGCGGGGAGAAACCCGCGGGCCTTTTACTCGCGTTGACACTCCCCTATCAATCTCTTGCTTCTCAGTGCCAAGATTAAAACTTTGTCGGGGGATTTTTTATGAGTATTTTACATTCTCAGCACGCCTTGCCCTCCCCCTTCGTGCTGGGGCGTGTGGGGTGTAGTGCGCCGACAGGGGTGCATCCACGCGGAGCGCCAGCTCTGGGCACAGCACGTCCAGACGTTGCGAGGGCTCTGTGTCTTTCAACACACATGTACGTACAGCCGGAAATCTCGCCAAACGATTCTTGTCCGCACTGATCGTGCCCGAGAGCCGCCAGGGTTTCTCTGAGCTCCAGAGCTGTGCCAGGACGTAAGCGCCATCGAAACTCGTCGAAACCTCGCAGGCACCGCCAGGGCGGCACGTGGCCCGGCTGTGGCCAATGCCGAGCGCCTCCTTTTTCTGCTAATACCGGGCGCCCCCTTTTTCTGCTCACTTGTTCTCTTGCTCCAGAGCAGATGCGTTTGCAGCTGCTAGCTCCGATGGTCGCAATGACGGGGTGGGGGGGGGGGGCGAAAGTCTCTCAGCTTGCTGGCTTAGTTAGCTAGCCGGAACTGTGCCAAGCTTAAAAAAAGTTGTCTAGCTTTTAATAAACCAAAAAATCTTTTGCGTACATCCAGTAAAATTTAGTTTTCCCGGTTTACGCGCAGAGCTGAACGACTGCGCTTTCTGGTACTTTCTTGCTGGCGCTTTTAGCGAAGAAGGCGGCTTGGCGGTCTGTGCGTTTGATATGGCTGAAAAAGGCAGCGTTTCCAGGATTTTGGCAGTACTGCCTACGAACCTGCCAAAGCCAGCGCTTGTTGCTGGACCTGACCTCCCAAGGCCTTAGTTGCTTCTTGCACCGAGGACAAAAGATTCTGGAACATAAACCAGGGCAGCAGTCCTGGCCTGAGCTTACGTATTCCTGTGAGAACATCCAACAGAGCTCTTAACAAATTCGCTTGGCTGTCTTTATCCTTTCTACTTGCTAGCCCGGGACCTTCTGAACACCACCAGAAGCCAGTAAAAATGCTGACATTGGATTGGACCTGATCATCATAAAAGTCCGCGCCAAACCAGTTTTGTAGCTTGCACATCATCAGCTCGGGGGGGGGTTACCAAACTTCTTCGCCATTTTGTCTAGCTTCTCTATTTTGTTATCCAGCTCCCGCTTATCAACTTGTGTGATTTTTTTTCTTTCTTTGTCGGCCTCGGCGTGGAAGCGTGCGTCAAATTCGGCCAACTTTTTCTTTACTGAGCTAAGAGTCTCCTCCCACTCTGGCATCAGCGTAGGCCTGTGCTGGCCTATTCCCTTTAGAATAGCCACCAGGACCGTGACAAACATCTCTATTCTTGCTCTCGTCGTGCCCAGTGACGTAAACTCGCTAAAGCTTTTTTCCGCGAGGCCGGATGAATTTTGGGCCCATGCAAACCCTAGCAATCCTACGATCTCCGATGCGACCCAGCTGTCATACCTGTCTCGCTCGTACCAGTCGGCAAGCTTCGTCACCGCCTTATTGGCATCAGACCAATAATAACTGAGATCGTAGGCGTAGAGTTTGCGCAGACTGGCACAGTGGTTGTCAAGGGATTTCTTCGCGTTAGCAGTAATGGTAGCTCTTTCTCTTCTGGCAGTGGCTTTGTCTTTGTTCATGGCCTGTATCGCTTCACGCGAGCGGGGTTCGAGAACGTGTCTATTCACGCGAATAGCCCGGCCACGTTGGGTCATGTCGGACATGAATTTGCCATACGATTTAAAGTCCGCTCTGTCTTCTTCCTCAAAAAAGTCAGAGATTATAAGCTCGTGTTCCAGGCCCCGGAAAACATAAAGATCAGTTTCGTTCGTTAGGCGCGCAATGAAGGCCGCCCAGGCAACGCCCTTCTTTTCGAACTTGGTCAGTAGTTCGGACAGTTGGTAAATCCGAGGGGGTTTTTGCGGCTGTGCACATTGTAAATAGAGAAAGCCAAACAGGTCGAAGTTTTTCTTGAAGAATTCTCCGAGTGCTTGTTTGGGGTCTGCTTTTTGAGTGCGGTTGAGTGTGGCTATCTCCTCGCCCGTCCACCCTGTGGTAAAGTGAGTCACGTCGTTGAAGGACTTGATGTCCTTGGTCAGGAAAAAGCATTCGCTGGTGGACTTTGCCGTGTCACGCAAAACTTTTTTCCAGTTTTCTGCCTCGTCTTCGGCGCCTTTTGCGTGAAGCCGGACTTCCGATTCCAAATTTGCAACGGTGTAGAAAGCCCGCTGGGGCTTTCCGCCACAGCTCTGACAGGATATCGCCATGACACTATGTTTTTTTTTCTTGTTTAATCTACTAATCAAACAAAGAGAGGGGGAACGGAGGGAAGAGGGGAGAGGGAGGGAAGAAGGAGGGGGGAGAGAGGGGCGCCCCCGTTGTCTTCCCTTCCCCTTTTTTCCCCCGCTCCCCTTTTTCTCCCCCCTCCCTTGTCTCTTCCGTTCCCTGTTCTGAGGGGGGCCGGAAAGCCCTGTCAGCCACGATCGTAAAATTTGTTGCGTCATGTGCATGTATGGCTGCAACAACCAGCGACGAAGGTGAGAGGGGCGATGAAAGTGAGAGGGGCGATGAAAGTGAGAGGAGGACGTCTCGGCTGGGGCGGCCCAGCCGAGCGTCTGTGTGGGATTTTCTTTTTGCGCAAGTAGATTTTGGCGCCAAATCGGCGCTTACGGCTGTTTCCCCGGGAAGTCTCAGACGTACTGCCTTTTTCAGCCGTATCACGTCCAAAATTTGACCATATCGCGCCCCGTGGGAGAGTACAAAAAAGAGAATTTACGCTGAATTAAAAGCTCGACAAAGTATTACACTTGGCACTGAATAATAATATGGCACTGAATTTACGCGCAAAGGTTTGGGAAACTTACTCGAAAGTCTACAAGGGGGCTTGCTGGTACGTGCACGGGCTCAAGTCTACAGGTTAGACTCAAATTAAAAAGCTTTCTCTGCTCCTTGAGCCCCCTGTTCTTTGAGCCCCCCGGGCTCAGGGGGCTCAAGGAGAGGGAAGAGGAAAAAAAGGGGGGGGGCGCCCCCCTCCTCGGGGCCCTGTCTCGACCACAAACTCCGTTTAAGTCATACGACGAGTGACTTCTCCAATGAGGCGGCGCACTCTCTGAGACAGAAAAAAGACGTTTTTGCGGAAGGAAAGAAAGCGCGCTGTCTGTCTGTCGTACTCGTGCTTTAGCGATAATGCCTTGTCGAGCTTTAATTCAGCGTAAATTCGTACATTCTTAGCGCCCCCTCCCCTCTCCCCTCCCCTTGGTAGCACGCTGGCTCAGGGAGTTGACTCCTTATACCAACATCAACAACGAGGGGATGGAATGCTTGCACCAGATAGCCCCTGCTGGACCTCTTGCGGAAAAGCTCGACACTCAAGAGTAATTAAACAAAGTATTCGTGACTTTTTTTTAATAACTGCTACTCCCGAAACCCCGACAGCCGCGACCGTATGCAGGAAGAATGCTAACCAAGTGCGTCAAAAGAGCAATTTTTGTTAATAAAACAGACTTTTCTGCCACCGCAGTTGCATAGCTTGATTTTGCAATCGGCTACATTCGTCGTTCCCTAGGCCTGTGCAGCTGTCGCACCCCAGGCTGTCACAGCCCTCGGAAGAGAGCAGGAGGCGCCAAGAAAGTGTGAAAAGTATTTTTCTTTTCTAATTGTTAGAATTCTAGAACTTCGTCTGGTGGAAAATAGTCTGTTACACAAATGTTGACACGGGGCCGGCGCAGTCTAATTTGCTCCACAGTTTCTTCTGCAATAGCTGAACGTTCTCCTATGTATAGTGAGCGCAGAGAGCTAGATTCACATATTTGCAGTAGCTCGTCGTAGGTTAGTACCGACAAGCCTAGCATCACAAGTTGCCGGAGCTGGCGACACAACGCTATGTGTCGTAAATTCGCAACTGCCACGTGATCGTGGAAGACCAGCGTCAAAACGCAGAGATTTGTAAGGTTTGGCAAAAAGCGCAGGTTGTCGTCGTGGGTTAGAGTGCGTGCTTCTATGTCGAGCCTTTGGAGCCGTTCGAGCGCGCCCAGGTGGTTGAGACCCGTTGGCGCTGCGGTCACTCGCAGGCAAGGGTGCAAGCTAAGGCGCGTGAGTGATCGGAGCTGCGCAACCGCGGCCAACGTGTCGCTCGTCAACTGCTGGGCTAACTCTAGCGTTAGATCGGAAACCGTACCAGGGTTTCGCAATTGGCGTAGCGCACTGGCAATGTCATCGTTGCTCGACGTGCCGTTGTTACCAAAGCCACAAGTAACGGATATTTTCGTTTGTGTTTCCAAGCACAGACTACGAAAAAAGGTTACTTGTGGCTTTGGTCAGTACGTCTGTAGAGACTAAACTCTGGTGGCTTAAAGCCCGTCCAGAAAGACGATCGTTTGCACAAGGCTGAGAATAGTCTGCAGGTCAATACTAAACTAAGCAGCTGGTCTTCTCCCAAGCATGCTCTAACCAAGGGCCAAAGACAGTCCGGCAGCGTGAACACCGCGGTGTTCACGCTGCCTAGCGAGCGTGGCGGAATGGAGGCTACGCACTTGCGCTCTGCTAGGCGCCGGCGTTTGGGGCTGCGGCGACTAGCAAGCATTCCGGCTGGCGTACAACACAGTTGTCCGTTGACTCCCCCCCCCCCCCCCCCCCCGCTTCGACCCACCTGCTTTCTCTCTTTCTGTCGGAGAAGGAGTTTCTGCGCTCTTCCCCTCCCCTTTTGCCCTTCCCCTGTTCTTTGAGCCCCCCGGGCTCAGGGGGCTCAAGGAGAGGGAAGAGGAAAAAAAGGGGGGGGCGCCCCCCTCCCCGGGGCCCTGTCTCGACCACAAACTCCGTTTAAGTCATACGACGAGTGACTTCTCCAATGAGGCGGCGCACTCTCTGAGACAGAAAAAAGACTTTTTGCGGAAGGAAAGAAAGCGCGCTGTCTGTCTGTCGTACTCGCGCTTTAGCGATAATGCCTTGTCGAGCTTTGATTCAGCGTAAATTCGTACATTCTTAGCGCCCCCTCCCCTCTCCCCTCCCCTGAGCCCAGGGGGGCTCAAGCAGCAAAAGAGGGGAAGAGGGAAGGGTGAATGGCGCAGAAGCTGCAAACAAAATAAATACATGCAACGCCTCTACTAATCCCTTCGCCCCATGCTAGGCGGCCCCCCCCTCCCTCTGCAAGATCTGCGGAAATATCTGCGGGAATATGAAAAGTGGAAAAGAATTTTTTTTTAGAACGCGTTTGCACGCGCAAACAAAGGACGAGGGGGGGGATAAGCAGGGGACAAGGGGGAACAGAGGGACGAGAGGGGCTATGGGGAGGGGGGAGCACACCCCGCCCCTCCCTGTACACGTTCTCAGTGCTAGTAAGATTAAAATTTTTCTCGCGTGGTGTTTTCTTGTACACCGGCGAAGCGCGCCCCTACCCTCCTCTTTCCCTCTAGCTCCCGATCCTCAGACGAGGGACTAGACAATTCGTGCTCTCCCCCCCCCCCCCCCCTTTCCCCTGCCTCTTCTTCTTTCCCCTCTACTCCCCCTGCTCAGACCCCCTGGGCCCAGGGGGCTCAAGGAGCAGGAGGAGGGGAGGGGGGGAGAAGGGCGCAGAAGCTGCAAAAGAAATAAATACCTGCAACGCCTCCACTAACCCCCTCCCTCCTTTCATATTCCCGCGGACCTTGCGCACGGTGGCTGCGCTATGGCACGGACAGGAAGCCGTCGGGGTAAGTGAAGGGGCTCTTATCCCCCTGGCACATTGACCACCGCCCATCCATTCATTCGCCGCAGGTCGTGCTGGAGCACGGTGCTCTGCTCCTAGTTTTCAGTGCCAGAGCGTAAGACCGTCGAGCTTTAATTCAGCGTAAATTACGTTTTCCTGGCGCGGCCTATGCCTTTCCCTCTCCCTCTTTTGGGGTCTCAGTGCTAAGATTGAAATCTTGTCAGTAAAACTTTTTATTAAATTTTTGTAAATTTTTAGCGCGCCCCTGCTCCTCCTTCCCTGCCTCTCCCCTTTGCAAGGATATGCGGAAATATCTGCAGGAATATGAAAAGTGGAAAGCAACAATTTTTTTTGGGACGCGTTTGCACGCGCTCTGAGGAGGGACGAGGGGAGGGGGGGAGGAATAAGCAGAGGACAAAGGTGAAAGGGGCGACGAAGGTGAGAGGGGAGACGAGAGTGAGAGGGAAGGGCTACAACAGGTCTTCCTCACGGCGGCCCAGCCGAGCGTCTGTGTGGGATTTTCTTGTTGCGCAAGTAGATTTTGGCGCCAAATTGGCGCTTACGGCTGTTTCCCCGGGAAGGCTCAGACGTACTGCCCGGCTGGACCGTATCACGCACCCTACCTCCGGACGGCACAATTTGGCGCCATATTTAGCAGGGGTCGTTCCGGTGGCTAGCAGAGAAATCGGACGCTTTCCCGTGGGGGAGAAACCCGCGGGCCTTATACTCACACGAAAATGTTTTTCGGCCCTCTCACCTTCCCTAGAGGCAGGGAGGTGCAGAGCAAAGGGGAGCGGGGCGACAAAGGTGAGAGGGGCGACGAAGGTGAGAGGGGCGACGAGAGTGAGAGGGAGGGGGAGGACGTCTTCTTCACGGCGGCCCAGCCGAGCGTCTGTGTGGGATTTTTTTTTGCGCAAGCAGATTTTGGCGCCAAATTGGCGCTTACGGCTGTTTCCCTAGCAAGCAAACCTCCCGCCAGACTCTGTAAAAGATAGATTTATTACTCTTCTTCCGGTGCCATCACATTAGAACGTGTATTTCTATTATTAAAAAAAGACGACTTTGAAAAAAACAACTTCCGAGCAAGCGTGGGTGGTGATTCAACGGCTGCCCCGCAGGCGGAGAGGGAGCGGGAGGGAGAGAGCGCAGAAGCTCCGCTTTCTGGTTAACTAGAATTTAATAAAACTTTTGCAAATTTTTGGCGCCACTTTTTTTTCGCACAGGACAGATCGTGCTTCCCCCGTTCTCAGATAAGAGGCAAAGATAGATCGCGCTTTCCACCTCCCTGTCCTAGTTCTCAGTGTCAAGTGTATGATCCCTCTCCCTCTCTTAGTTCCCAGTGCCAAGATTAAAGCTTTGTCAGGGATTTTCATTTTTTATATTCTTAGCGCGCCCCTACCCCTTTCCTCTCCCTCTCTTAGCTCTTAGTGCCAAGTGTAAGACTTTGTCAAGCTCTATCAAGGGAAAAATTCATGTTAGCAATTTTTTAATATACCCTCCCTCTTTCCTCTCCAGCTCCCTTTTCTTAGAGAGAGGGGAGGACGCCCCCTTCTCTCTGGCGTCTCCCCATCCCTCTTTTATACAAACTTGCCTTGTGCCTCCCCTCCCCTCTACTCCTCCCTCGGCCTTCCCCCCCCCCCCTCCTGAGCCCGGGGGGCTCAAAGGGCAAGGGGGCAGAACTGAAACAAAACTAAGAAGATGCCGCATAGCCCATGCCGGGGGGCGCCCTCTCCCCTGCCCCGTCCCTCTTCCTCTCTTAGTTCTCAGTGCCAAGATTAAAACTATGTCAGGGATTTCTTTCGCGTGATTGTTTTTTGTACACCGGCGAAGCGCGCCCCCCGCCCCTCCTCCCTCCCTTTTCACTCCCGCTCCCGATCTCCAGGCAAAAATCCGTGCCTCTTACAGTACAAACATTTGTAATGGCAGCAAGTGCCAAGGGGAGCAACAGTTCCGCCTCGCTGACGCTAAGTGCGTCACAACATGGCGCAGACGGCTTTTTGCATCTAAGTCTGCGCGAGGCAGGTCGCTGTTTAGAGGTTGAAGCGACGACCCGAGAATGCGACGCTCATACCGCCGGCACCGAGCCCGGCGCGCAGGCCCATTGGCAGGGCAGCATTCGAGCTGAGGGAGACGTGGACGAAGACGAGTTGCGCGCCGCGGTCGCTTCGCTGGGCTCGGGTCTCCTCTGGATGTCTCTGCTTTTTTGTTTATGCTAACTCTAGGAGGCAGCCAAACAAAGAAACGCTCAAAGACAGTCCGGTTGTGAATTAGGCAACGGCGAGGCGCTGCGGCTGCGGCCTTGCAAGGAGCCAGCCAAAGGGTTCGTCCTTCTCTGGGCTGGTCTCCGCGTGACTTTGCGTCCGCAGACACGCGAGGGCGAAGCGCGGGTACATTTTTGCAAAGATGAAATAAAGCAGACAAGAGATTTCTCATATTAATTGCCTGTTTTTCATAGGAGCTGGCCGAACTGCGTCTGGAAGTAGCGCGCCTGCGCTCCTTGCAGGAGCGACTACCGGAGGTTTATGTACTAGACGCGAAAATGTTCGAGCGCTTTGGCTGGACGAGCCAGAGCGCGGTTTTCGAGTCCTGGGAAGATGGTCATCGGAAATCTTGCCCCCAAAGATCCGAGCGCGTACCCTGAAAGTGTCGGCAGCGATGCGGTCCTGTGCTTCCGTCCCTCTAACGGAGGAATGTGCCATTTGCGAGGCACGCTTTATGGAAAAGGCCCCGGTATGCAAACGACTGTCTCGCGCACCACGATTGCCAATAAAAGTGCAATGGAGGTGAGTAGCACTCTCCTGGTTCTACCTGCAGCAGTCCGTCCTAGCAACACCTGGGTGTCCCGTTTGTGTCCAAGGCCCAGGTCCGACAAGTATTACCTATACTGTGAGCTCACCAGCGAAGGAAAAATATCAGGCTGGAGGAATAGCGGCCACCTGTACAGGGACAGGTATGAAATTTCGTCAGATGGTAGTGTCAAGCTGGTGTGGGTAGTCCTATGCCATAGCGAAAAAGACAACCTCGAGCAGGTGAAATATCTACAGAACAGAGAAACGGGAATGTACATCTGCTTCGGCAACGACGCGCTGAGCTGGGTGGCGGGCGCTTTACTATTCAAACAGTGAGCACTAGGCCCCGGACGGGTATTCGAATGCCAGTAGTATTCTTTGTGCTATTAATCAGATGCATATGTCACAAATTGCCTGCGCAGTGAGACAGTTTCTGGACGAGACAAAGACAGATCGTCACAACTCCGCCCTGTCCAACCCGCGCCAAACTGTGCACTTTTTGATTTTTGTTTTCATTTTATTATTATTAAAGATTTAGCGGGCTTGCTTGCAGCTTTTGTACTCTAGGCACTTGAAGGGAAAGTAGAAAGCCGGGACGCTCCGTTTATTGGCGCTTTTAGCGGAGGCGGCTTGGCGTTTTGTGTATGTGATATGGCAGAAAAAGGCAGCGTTTCCAGACTTTTCTGACAATACTGCCTTTTTTTGGCCATATCATTCCGGGCGCACACATACGCAAACTTGGCGACAAATTTTGTGCAAAAAAAAAGAAGAGAGAAAGAGAAAGAGAAAAATCCTCTTGCCGAAAAAAAAAGGGGAAAAGGAAGGGAGGGAAGAGGGGAGAGAAGGGGGAGGGGGCGCCCCCGTTCTCTTCCCTTCCCCCTTTTTTCCCCCGCTCCCCTTTTTCTCCCCGCTTCCCCTTCTGTCCTCCTTCCCCATTATCTTCCCGCTCCCTCCCTCCGGGGGAGGGAGTGCGCAAGATTTGTCATTTGCGCAAACAAAAAAAAAAATTTGGCGCATGGTTTTTTCCGCGAGAAAACCACCGCTAAAACCCCGCGGAAAGAGACCGCAGCGGCCCGTTCATTTGGCGCTAAGTTTTGCACAACTATGATACGACCGGAAAAGGCGGCGGGAAAGGGGAAGGGGACGCGCCAAGAATGTATGAATTTTTTGTTATTCAAGCTCGACAAAGCCTTACACTTGGTACTGAGAACTAAGAGAGGAGGCGCCAGGAAAGTGCGATTTTTTAATAAAAATTTGACAGTCTTACACTTGGAACCAAAAACTACGAGAGGGAGAGTTGAGAACTAGGAGAGAACTGGGAGCTAGCGAGAAAAGTCGCAGGGGGAAAGGAGGCGCCAAAGAATGTGCGAAATTACGCTGAATCAAAACTCGACAAGGTTTTACACTAGGCACTGAGAACGAAGAGAGAGGGGAAAGAGGCAGGGGAGGGGAGAGAAGCACGAATTGTCTTAGTTTGTCCCCGTCCATGAACAGGGAGCAAGAGAGAGAAGGGGGGGGGGGGGAACTTGATGGAGGCGTTGCATGTATTTAGTTTTTTTTGCTTCTGCGCCCTTCCCCTCCCCTGTACAAATTTGGACCCGACAAATGTGAGGGGGGGGGGGCGCCCCGGGATGGGTTCAGTGGCATCTTTTTAGTTTTTTTCTTCAGTTCTGTCCCTGCTCGTTGAGCCCCCCGGGCTCAGGGGGGCTCAAAGAGCAAGAAGCACGACCCGAAAAAAAAACTAAGAAAATACCACCGAGCCCATGCCGGGCGCCCCCCCCCCCCTCTTTTTTTCTCCCTCGTCAAGACTCCGGCTGAAGTACTTTTTTTTGTAGTTTCTTGACCTGCCCTGCCCCCTTCCGTCTTCCACTCCCTTTTGTCAGACGGGGAGGACAAAGACAGCTCTTGTTCTCCCCTTCTCCTCTGCCTCTTCTCTAACCCTCTCTTAGTTTTTAGTGCCAAGATTAAAACCTTGTCAAGGATTTTCTTTTATGAATTTTTTCGTAATTCTTAGCGCGCCCCGCCCTCTTCCCCCTCCCACTCTCGCTCCGATTCTCAGTGCTGAGTGTAAGGCTTTAATAAAAAAATTTTACACTTTCTTGGCGCCACCCTCTCTCTTTTACCTCTCCCACTCCCCGTTTTCAGACGGGGAGGGCTACGAGAATTCTTGCTTTCTCCCTCCCCTGCCTCTTCCCTATCACTCTCTTAGTTTTCAGTGCCAAGATTAAAACTTTGTCAGGGACTTTTTATTAATATTTTTTGTACATTTTTGTTCCAAGCAGAAGACAGTAGAAGCAGAAGAAAAGCTACTTCAGTTTTTTTTAATGGAATTATAGGATGGTCCCAGTCCTTATCATAATTTTTTTGATTGAGATCAAAACTAAGTTGCGTATTGGAAAGCCTTAGCAAATCCCTAACGCACGAGGTACTTGACGGGCAGCCCCCGCGAAGAAAAGAAGGCCTCCGCCGCCGAGTCACCGTTCCGTGCTTGCCTACGCATTTCTGTACGCAACTCATACTCTTGCGTTCCAACTTGAACTAACCCTCTCGGCTCGTCGAGCGTGAAAAGAAAAACATCGTCTCCCAGGATTTCGTGCCCGAGCGTCGACTCCAGCTCGCTATCTCTAGCCAAGTCTACATTATCATCGTCGCTGCCTGCCACTTGCGAAAAGAAATTATTTTTGGCAACGAGATAATCGAGATGTGCCAACGGCAGGTTCGTGCTATAGGTCGAGCCCGGCGGATAGTCATCGTCGCTCTCGCTAGTATCCTCTGCTGAGAACACGGGCACGGCGCCCAACAAGATCATCATATCTTTGAGAGCGATGCGTTCGTTCGTCGCCAAGTCGTCAAAGCCCACCAACCCAGCATGCATCGTGTCGCGGATCTCGGTTGGAAGCTTCTTGCCTGCGCGCCGGGAGTGCTCGTTTAAGCGCTTCGTCGCCTGCCGCAGCTCGCGTGCCGGTGCCAAAAAAGTCAAAAGCCGGGACGAACCGTTGATTGGAGCTAACTATGGCGGTATGGCAGTTTGTGCATGTGATATGGTCGAAAAAGGCAGCGTTTCCATGTTTTTATGGCAGTACTGCCTTTTTTGGCCATATCATTCCAAGCGCACACATACGCAAATTTAGCGACAAATTTTGTGCAAAAAAAAGAAGAGAGAAAAATCATGTTTGCAGAAAAAGGGGAGGGGGAGGGAGGGAAGAGAGAGGGAAGAGGGAGGGAAGAAGAAAGAGGGAGGAAAGAGGGAGGGGGGAGGGAGGAGGGAAGCGGAATATTCTTACCACTCCCCTTCTGTTTCTTTTTCAGGTACTTAAAAGGATTCCCTAGTCATTTTTCAAAGCCTCAAGAGAAAGACCCAAAGAATGTCTACTCAGCCCCCGAGCCAAGCCATCACCAGCGCCTCGGCAGCTTTTTCGTCGGAGGCAAACATGATTGCCCAAGTCGACAGCGACAACTCTCACCACGTGTTTGACGAAAACAAATTGCTTATGCAATTAAGCCCCGAAGACTTTGCAAAAGTCAGGCGCTCAACCAACGGGTTTTTCTGCATTTCTGATGCTATTGGAAGCTTTACCGAATGTTCTGAAGATTCCGCCAGAAAAAAGTGGGCCCAGGTGGCACTCAAGATTGGGGGAACGAACACCCCTGAATTTAAAGAAAGCGATCCCGGGTGCCACCCGGTAGTTGACCTACCATTTCCCGTGAAGTTTTTTTCCTTTCCATACAAAAGCTCGCGGACCGACCGGGGTAAGGTGGTACCCGCGACCGAAGTAAGCGCAAGAGAAAAGCGAAGTGTGGCTTGTACGAACTTTCGCGGATTGCTGACTATTCTAAGTCATTTTGACCATCCGCGTTGCAAGAAGCTGCGAGCGGAAATGGCCAATATAGCTACCAGGGCATCCGCAGGCCACGAGGCTTTTGAACGGGCACTACCGGGACGCCGGCAAGAGTTAAGCCCCGAATTGCGCGATTCAATGCGAGCGGGATTGAGGGGCTTTTGCAATCCTGCAATGGAAGAATGTTTGGCTCTCAAGACTACAGTGATCACGCAGCTGGAAAAACTACTGGAGGCCAAAGAGGCAATCATCACTCAACAGAATGCTCGACTGGCACTGACGGAAGTGGCGCTCCAAGCAAAGGACGTGGCGCTCCAAGCACAAGACGTGGCGCTAAAACAGCAGCTAACCATTACTAGATTGGAACAACAAAACGCCGTTAAACGCCGGAAGCTCCTGATAGGCGCGGCCCCCGTTCTTACCGCAGAGGACATTGAAGCCCCAGAGGATCGCGTGCAGCACCCCGCGGGTTCTACTTGCAAGGGAGACCCACGCTGGTCGCGGCTCATGAACGAGCAGGCAAGGGTGTTTTGTGAGAAGCTAGCAAGGTCGTTAACCCTGAACGCAAAACAAGTACGAGACCAATACCTAAGCTCCACGCTCATGGGGGACGAGGAGGATGCCGACTCGGCCGCTGCAGAGGCCGCGGCCGCGGCAAGGGTTGCGCGTGCAAACGAGGAGGCACTTGCGGCGCTCAGGCAGGCAGTTGCGCAAATATTACAACCAGCTGATCCGGATGTCCTAGACAGATTCAGCAACGTGAATGGAACACAGATTTACAGCGAAGTGGTCAGAGTCGTCTGCGCACGGCTTCCCCGATGCAACCTAAATAGCACAAACCTGCCCTTAGCACATTTATTCTTGTACCTCGTTCGCAAGAACGCCTGGGGACACGGTGAAGATCATGAAACCGAGCTGGAGCTAGAGGCCACTTTGGGCAAGGAAGTCCTGGGTGAAGATCTACACTTGTACACTCTGGATGAACCGCAGGGTCTGGTACAAACCGACGCTCCAGAGTTTGAAATGCGTATAAAAAGCCTTAGGCTCCTCCGGGATAACAATTCCGACGCAATACGATTCTTTGAGGAGCGCGGGATTACTAGCAAGTATTTGCTTCGCTAAGACTCTTAACACGCAATTTAAGTTTGTCGTGACAGCTAACCTTTGCGGACTGAGCCTGAAGAGCGACAAGGAGGAGAGAGCGCGTTACCACTCCTTCTTTTTCATTTCCTAGCCCACTTGCGCAAGTAGGCTAGACTTTTAATGCCAAGTGTAAAGCTTTGTGGAGCTCGTAATAAAAAAAACTGTACCCAAGAGCGATGTCACTAATTCTAGGCCTAAAGATTTTATAGATGTCACTTCTTTAGATTATATAGCATAGCCCCCACCTACTCTCCCCCCTTAGTACTCAGTGCCAAGTGTAATACTTTGTCAAGCTTCTCTGTGGATTCACTCCCTCAAGATTTCAATCCAATCTGGTTCTTAGGTACACCCTGCCGAGCCAGACAGTTGCTATAAACTCTTGTCCCCCGGACCAGGTTAAATCTGTGGCTTTAGAGGGGAAGCAAAAATAAGTAAACTTTTTTTTGGGGAGCCCACAGGGGGGGGGGGGGCGCCCCGCCCCCTTTCTTTTTTTCTTCTCTCTCCCTGAGCCCCCTGAGCCCGGGGGCTCAAAGAACACGGGAAGGGCAAGGGGGGGGGGGAAGAGTGCAGAAGCCACCAAAAAATGCATGAAACGCCTTCACTAAGCCACCCCGCCCCCTTCCATGCTCCTTCCCTCTCCCTCTCTCAGTTCTCAGTAGCAAGTGTACGACTTTGTCGAGCTTTAATTCAGCGTATTTCGCACTTTCTTGGTGTCCCCTCTCCCCTGCCTCTTCTCTCTCTCTCTAGTTCTCAGTGCCAAGATTACAACTTTGTCAAGGATTCTTTTATTAATTTTTTTTGTACACCGACGAAGCGCGCCCCTGCCCCTTCCCCCCCACCCCCAGTCTATCCGCCGGGAGCAGGAGGCAAAGGTATTTGTCGCGTTTTCGTTCCAAGTAGGTAAAAGGTTAACTTTTTCAGAGCATAGTTCCTTCTTGTACCAGACCACGACGTCCGCGCCTGTGTAACTGCTTCAAACAGCTAATCCCCGGCACCGAAGTCCATGGACGCTAGAAATGGAACGTCTGTTTTTGGAGACGCACTGTGACGCACGGTGGCCGAGCCATGGCACGGACAGGAAGCCGTCGGAGTAGTGAGGCTTTTGTCCGGGCGATGACCACCGCGCATCCATCCGCCGCAGGTTCGTGCTGGGGGCACGGTGATCCGCTCCTAGTTTTCAGTGCCCAAGTGTAAGGCCGTCGAGCTTTAATTCAGCGTATTCTTTTTTGTACTCTCTTGGCGCGCGAGCAGAGCACATACGGTGCCGGCCAGGGTTCTAACATAGGCTACCACAGCGACATGACGTGGACCGGATGCTGCTGCTGTGGCAGCCTGCGGGTTGAAAATCTCAGGTTGCCGCATGGTTCTCAGTGCCAAGATTAAAACTTTGTCAGGGACTTTTTTGCGCTGATTTTTGTGCACAAAAGTTTTTTGTCCACTCTTCATAATCTTCTGACTTTGCGCACGGTGGCTGCGCTATGGCACTGACAGGAAGCAGTCGGGGTAAGTGAAGGGGCTCTTGTCCTCCTGGCACTTTGACCACCGCCCATCCATTCGCCGCAGGTCGTGCTGGAGCACGGTGCTCTGCTCCTAGTTTTCAGTGCCCCGAGCGTAAGACCGTCGAGCTTTAATTCAGCCTAGATTACGTTTTCCTGGCGCGGCCTCTGCCCTTTCCCTCTCCCTCTCTCTATTCTCAGTGCCAAGATTGAAATCTTGTCAGTAAAACTTTTTATTAAATTTTTCTTGTACACCGGCGAAGCGCGCCCCTGCCCTCCGCTCCCGCTCTGTGCTCAGACGGGGGACTGGACGTTCGTGCTCTCCCCCTCCCTTCCCTCTGCCTCTTCTTCTCTCCTTTGAGCCAAGTCCCTCCCCCCTTCTTCCCCTCGTCTGTTTTTTTTTTGTTATCGGGCAAAAAAAAATTTTCTTTTCCTCTTTTCATATTTCCGCAGGTCTTGCGCACGGTGGCCGAGCTATGGCACGGACAGGACACCGTCGAGCTTTAATTCAGCGTAAATTACATTTTCTTGGCGCGCCCCTGCTCCTCCTTCCCTGCCTCTCCCCTCTGCAAGGATATGCGGAAATATCTGCGGGAATATGAAAAGTGGAAAGCAACAATTTTTTTTGGAACGCGTTTGCACGCGCTCTGAGGAGGGACGAGGGGAGGGGGGGGGGGAGGAATAAGCAGAGGACAAAGGTGAGAGGGGCGACGAAAGTGAGAGGGAAGGGGGAGGACGTCTTCCTCACGGCGGCCCAGCCGAGCGTCTGTGTGGGATTTTCTTTCTGCGCAAGTAGATTTTGGCGCCAAATTCGCGCTTACGGCTGTTTCCCCGGGAAGGCTAAGACGTACTGCCCGGCTGGACCATATCACGCACCCTACCTCCGGACGGCACAATTTGGCGCCAAATTTAGCTGGGGCCGCTCCGGGGGCTAGCAGAGAAATCGGACGTTTTCCCGTGGGGAGAAACCCGCGGGCCTTTTACTCGCACGAAAATGTTTTTCGGCCCTCTCACCTTCCCTAGAGGCAGGGAGGTGCAGAGCAAAGGAGAGCGGGGCGACAAAGGTGAGACTCATCCTCAACCTGTACGTCTTAGCTGCTTTGATGTCCCTCCAGCCCGCTGGCGCGAGCTGGAAGGCCTGTGTGAGGGGCAGAGGGGGGGGGGGGCGCGGGGGGCACGCCCCCCGGCGCCAGCGGTTGCGCTTCTTGCTGCTGTCCTTAGCCAATAGCGCGACCTTGCTTAGCAGATTGTCGATGTGTTTCTGCAGACGGTACACGCGTCCAGCCCGCTGCCGCGGGCTGAAAGGGTAGCAAAGGGGGCGCGGGGGGGCTTGCCCCCCGGGTCGACCTGCGCTCCTCCCACTTGCGGAAGTTGACTCTCTTCCAGTGAAAGAACTTGCCCTTCTGGCTAAGATTTGAGATGGCAGAGGCCCTCGCCGCTTGCAGGTCCCGAATGGCCACTGCGCGGATGGCGTAGGGGACCCCAAGAAGCCACGGCCTGGCTCGCACAAATTCACTATCCTCTTGCACAAACCGCAGGCGCAGAGTATCCAGATCGAAGTCGCCCAGGCAGCGCATTTTACCGCCCATATCGGCCCTTCTTTGCTCTCGGCGCTCCTTTTGTTCTTGACGTTCCCTGGCTTTCCTGGCCTTGATTTCCTCGGGTGTCTCCTCCTTCTCTTCCTTGTCTTTCTGCTCCTGCGGCTTCTCTTCTTTTTTTTGTCGCTTGTGCTTGCCGGGATTTTCCTCCTTTTTTTCTTGGCGCCGCCTCTTTTTACCAGCCCGCTGACGCGGGCTGGAGAGAAGCACGCTGTGCTTTAAGGGGGGGCGCGGGGGGCATGCCCCCCGGCAGCCAAGCTCGCCTAACTTGTTTATCCTTGGTCTTTGGGTAGATCCTGCACGTGAGTGTCTTGAGCGGGGGCGTCTTGCCCGCTTTTTTGTTCAGACTAAACTTCTTCTTCTTGGGCAGCTTGTTCTGGGTCTCGTCTGCTTTGGCTGCGTTACGTCGCGCGTTGACCTGGGTTGCGGGCAGCAGTGCAAGTCGCGAATGCCAGGAGGTCTCCTGCGGGCCTTCAACTTGTATCGTTGTCGGCTCGTACCAGCCCGCTAGCGCGGGCTGAAAGGGGGGCTCGGGGGGCTTTGCCCCCCGGACTCAGTCCAGAACGGCGCATAAGCTAAGGAAGGCTCTGGAGGAGGCTGTGCGGGCCTGAACTTTTTCTCCCTGGTCTTCTCTTCTCGTGGGCAACCCGCCGGTGTGGGCTGAAGGCCCGGTTCGGGGGGGCCATGCTTTCTTGTCCCAGAGAGTGCGCCGCCTCATTGGAGAAGTCACTCGTCGGATGGCTTAGATGTAGCTTGTTGTCAAGACAGAGTTCATAGAGCCAAGTGATCTTCCTATGACCATTGCCACTTGCAAAGTAACAAGATAAGTACTTTGATTTTATTTGTGGAGCTTAATAGGTTAGACAAATGGGACGGAAATGGACAGGCTTTTTCTTAACCCTCGCAGTGGGGGGGGGGGGCGCCCCCCCCCTCCCTCTCTCCCCCTCTCTCTTCTTTCTTGCGTGGAATTTGTTGCCAAATGTGCATATGTGCGTATTTCCCGGGGAAAAGGAATATGCGCCAGAATTGTGCTCCACCCATCAAAAAGTTTCTTTTGGGCACTCTTTCCCTCGGGACAGGCCGGGGGCCGGGGGGGGGGGGGGAGGAGGGGGAAAGGGGGAGAGGGAGGGGAGGAGAAGTGGGGAAGGGGGAGGGGGCGCCCCCCCGTCTTTCCCCTCCCCTGTTTTCCCCTCCCCCGTTCTCTTCTCCTCGCCCCCCCCCCCCCATCCCCTTTCCCTCTCCCCCCCCTCCTCTCTCTCTCTCTCTTCTTTCTTGCGTGGCATTTGTCGCCAAGTGTTCACGTGTGCGTATTTCCCGGGGAAAGGAGAAAGCGCGCCAGAATTGTGCTCCCCCCTCCCCGGAAAACAGACCTCATTTTGAGCGTATCGCCATGATTTTTTTAAAATTTTGCACAATTTGTAGCACGCCCCTGCCTTCCCCTTCCCTGCCCTCTCAGCCGCTCCCCTGTTCTTAGTGTTAAATGTAGGACTTTGTCGAGTTTTAATTAAAAAACTTTTTTGTTGATTTCATATTTTTCATATTTTTCTGACCTTGCGCACGGTGACCGAGCCATTATTTGCTCCAACAGGGCGCCGTCAAGGGTCGTGAGGCCCTTGTCCACCTGGTACATTGACCACCGCGCTACCCATCTGCCGCAGGGCTGCGTTTGCACGCGCAAACAAATGGCGACGGGGAGTGACAGGTACAAGGGGAAAAGAGGGGGACGGGGGAGGAAGAGGAGTGCTAGCGCCCCCCCCCCCCCCCTTCCCCCCTTCCCTCCCTTCCCCCTCCCCCAGTCTGTTTCTTGGGCTGTCGAGCAAAAAAAAATTCTTTTCCTGATTTCATATTTTTTCATATTTTTCTGACCTTGCGCACGGTGGCCGAGCCATAGCTTCGACAGGACACCGACAAGGGTCGGGCACCCCCCCCCCCCCATCAAAACTTTTTTTTCGGGCAAACTTTCCCTCGGGAGAGGCCGGGGGGCCGGGGGAGGGGGGAGAGGGGGAGGGGAAAACGGGGGGAGGGGAGAAGGTGCGGAGAGGGAGGAGGGGCGGGGGCGCCCCTTCTCCTCCCCCCCCCCCCCCCCCCCCGGTTCTCCCCTCCCCCGTTCCCCCCTCCCTTTCCCCCCCGCCCCCCTGGACAGGCCTGCCTAACTTAGCGCATCAAACAATTCCTTGGCGCATTTTTCTCTTCCCGGAAAACAAACCTCATTTTGGGCGGGTCGCTATTTTGAACCGGGCCGGCCATTCCGTTTTTGCGCTAAATCGTGCGCTATTCCCGGACAGGGCAGGCAATACTGCCTTTTTGCTCACGACTGGTGTGCGGAAGCCCTGCTCAACCCTCGCCCACTGCGCCGGCGGGAATGTCTCTGGACGTGCGCCAGAATTGTGCTCCACCCATCCAAAAGTTTTTTCTGGCACCTTTCCCCTCGGAAGAGGCCAGGGGCAAAAGAAAATTTGTGTTCTCGCCTTCCTTGCCTCTTCGCTCGACCTCTTAGTTCTCAGTGTCAAGTTTAATATTTTTACAGAGTTTTAATTAAAAAACTTTTTTTTTGCAGTTTCCTGGCGCTGTGAAAGTCTCGCCGTCTATCACGAATCAGACATCGGATCGGATTGAAATCTTGAGGAGTTGAACCCCCTCCAGAGAGCGGCAGGCAGCTGGAAAGGAGAAAGGGCAGCACGTGGCACATCCCCATCCCTCCTCAGAGCGGGGGGCAAAGCCCCCCGAGCCCCCCTTTCAGTTTGTGTTAGTGGGCTGCAGCAGTCTCAAGAGGATGCTGCGGCTGGCGTTCATGTCGCGCCCGTGCCACCCCGCTGGCGCGGGCTGGACAGGCATAAGGGGGGACACGGGGGGCATGCCCCCCGGCACGTGAGTGTCTTGAGCGGGGGCTCTGGAGGAGGCTGCGCGGGCCTGAACTTTTTCTCCCTGGTCTTCTCTTCTCGTGGACAACCTGCCGGCGTGGGCTGAAGGCCCGCGGGGGGTCATGCTTTCTTGTCCCAGAAAGTGCGCCGCCTCACACCTTCGAGCTTTAATTCAGCGTAAATTACATTTTCTTGGCGCGCCCCTGCTCCTCCTTCCCTGCCTCTCCCCTCAGCAAGGATATGCGGAAATATCTGCGGGAATATGACAAGTGGAAAGCAACAATTTTTTTTTGGAACGCTTTTGCACGCGCTCTGAGGAGGGACGAGGGGAGGAGGGGAGGAATAAGCAGAGGACAAAGGTGAGAGGGGCGACGAAGGTGAGAGGGGCGACGAGAGTGAGAGGGAGGGGGAGGACGTCTTCCTCACGGCGGCCCAGCCGAGCGTCTGTGTGTGATTTTCTTTTTGCGCAAGTAGATTTTGGCGCCAAATTGGCGCTTACGGCTGTTTCCCCGGGAAGGCTAAGACGTATTGCCCGGCTGGACCGTATCACACACCCTACCTCCGGACGGCACAATTTGGCGCCAAATTTAGCTGGGGCCGTTCCGGAGGCTAGCAGAGAAATCGGACGTTTTCCCGCGGAGAGAAACCCGCGGGCCTTTTACTCGCACGAAAATGTTTTTCGGCCCTCTCACCTTCCTTAGAGGCAGGGAGGTGCAGAGCAAAGGGGAGCGGGGCGACGAAGGTGAGAGGGGCGACGAAGGTGAGAAAGGCGACGAAAGTGAGAGGGGCGACGAAAGTGAGAGGGGCGACGAGAGTGAGAGGGAAGGGGGAGGACGTCTTCCTCACGGCGGCCCAGCCGAGCGTCTGTGTATGATGTTCTTTTTGCGCAAGTATATTTTGGCGCCAAATTGGCGCTTACGGCTGTTCCCCCGGGGAAGCTAAGACGTACTGCCTTTTTCAACCGTATCACGCACCCTACCTTCGGACGGCACAATTTGGTGCTAAATTTAGCTGGGGCCGTTCCGGAGGCTAGCAGAGAAATCGGACGTTTTCCCGCGGGGAGAAACCCGCGGGCCTTTTACTCGCACGAAAATGTTTTTCGGCCCTCTCACCTTCCCTGGAGGCAGGGAGGTCCAGAGCAAAGAAGAGCGGGACGACAAAGGTGAGAGGGGCGACGAAAGTGAGAGGGGCGACGAAGGTGAGAGGGGCGACGAGAGTGAGAGGGAGGGGGAAAGGAGGCGCCAAAGAAGGTGCGAAATCTTTTTTTTTGGGAGCCCACAGATTGGGGGGGGGGGCGCCCCCCCCCCTCCCCTTTTCTCTTTTCTTCCCCCTGAGCCCCCTGAGCCCGGGGGGCTCAAAGAACAGGGAAAGGGCAAGGGGGGAGAAACTACAAAAAAAAATGAAACGCTTCAACTAAGCCCCCCCCCCCCTTGTTTCCTCCCTTGTCAAGACTTTCTAAAGTACATTTTTCTGGTACTTTCTTGACTTTCTCTGACCCTTCCCGCGCCCTGCCCAAAAAGGGGGGGGGGGTAGAGGGGAGGAAAGGCGCATGACAAATTTAAAGGATGGAAGGGGAGACGAGTGAGGGTGCGCCAAGAAAGTGCAAATTTTTTGTAAGGCTCGGCGGTCTTACACCTGACACTGAAAACTAGGAGCGGGAGAGGGAAAAGGTGGGGGAGACTAAGATAATTCGTGCTCTTTCCCTCCCCTCCTCCTTTCTCTTCCCCTCTCGCTCACAACTGCTAATATCGCCTGCGCTCGGATGCCTCATTTGTGCGGCTGGCCGCCCTGTCCTAACACGGGTCGTCACGACCACAAGCTGCCTTTGTGTGCTCGGTGCTATGTCGTGCGCTATTGCAGCCGGGCCTGCCAAAAGAAGCACTGGCCAGAGCATAAACAGACGTGCACCTCCCGGCCTAGCCAACCCAGGAGCGCGCACGAAATCACGCTTGAAGTACTAGACGGGCTGCCCAGAGAATACCTGCTGCGAGCGGGCGCCGACGGGGCGGTGCACATTGTAGTCCCCCAGCAGCTGGGCTATTCGACACGCGAGGTGGAGGTCTTGAGCGCAGCGGATCTGGCTAAGAAAAAGAACTGGCACAGGGCCCTGCAGCGCTCGCCGCGCAGCCAGGGCGTGGGCGTCATTGTGGACGTCGAGATCAGCCGCGACGCAGACGGCTTCTTGAACACGCTGACCACGATCATGCGGCTGCGGCCGGACGAGGCCTCGCGTTCTCTGCGCGTACGTAGGGAAAACTAAATTTACTGGACGACGTGCGAAAAAGATTTTTTGGTTTATTAAAAGCTAGACGAATTTTTTAAATCTTAACACAACGACCAGCCTGCGCCGCACCTTGCTGTCCCCAAGCCACTGGCGCGCATAGGGCCACACGTTAGCGGAAGGTACAAGGAGGCCACAAGGGCGTGCTAAGATTGTACAAGAAAAAATAAAAAAAATTACTGACAAAATTTTAATCTTGGCACTGAGAACTAAGAGAGGGAGAGGGAAGGGTTAGGGGGGGGGAGGAGGGCGCCAAGAGATTGCGAAAAAGAATGAGCTGAATTAAAGCTCGACGGTCTTACACTTGGGCACTGAAAACTAGGAGCGGGGCACCGTGCTCCAGTAGGACCCTGCGGCAAATGAATGGGCGGTGGTCAATATACCAGGAGGACAAAGGCCTCACTACCCCCGACGGCGTCCTGTCCGTGCCATGGCTCGGCCACCGTGCGTAAGGTCAGAAAAATATGAAAAGAGGAAAAAAATTTAGGCTGAAAACAAAGGAAACAGACGGGAGGAAAGAAGGGGAGGGAGGGAGGAAGGGGGGATAACAAAGGGCAGGGAGGAAGGGAGGGGAAATACTCCTTTCCCCCCCTCCCGTTCCCTCCTCTTCCCCTTGTCCCCTGCCATCCTCCCCCCTCCCGCCGTCCCTCCTCAGAGCGCGTGCAAACGCGTTCCAAAAAAAAACTTCCTTTCCACTTTTCATATTCCTGCAGATATTTCCGCAGATCTTGCGCACCGTGCGCCAGCACGACCCTGTGGGGGATGGATGGGCAGTGGTCAATGTGCCAGGAGGACAAAAGCCTCACTACCCCGACTGCGTCCTATCCGTGCCATTGCTCGGCCACCGTGCGCAAGGTCAGAAAAATATGAAAAGAGGAAGGGGGGAAGAAGGGGGCGGGAGGGGAGCGCCAAGAATGTATGAATTTTTGTTATTAAAGCTCGACAAAGCGTTACACTTGGCATTGAGCACTAAAAGAAGGAGAGGGAAGAGGCCGAGGAGGAGGAGGAAGCATGAATTGTCTTAGTCCCCCGTCTGAGAATCGGGAGAGCAAAAATAAGTGCACTTTTCTTAGGAGCCCACAGATGGGGGGGGGCGCCCCCCCCCTTTCCTTTTTTTCTCCCCTCCCCCTTGACCCCCCTGAGCCCGGCTCAAAGAACAGGGGAAGGGCAAGGGGGGAGGGGGAGAGCGCAGAGGCTACCCAAAAATGCAACGCCTCAGCTATGCCCTCCCAATGACGGGCGCCCCCCTTCTCCCCTGTCGATACTCCGGTTGAAGTACATTTCTTTTGGGTACTTTCTTGATGGCGCTTTTAGCGAATGCGGCTTGGCGGTCTGTGCCTGTGATATGGCCGAAAAAGGCAGCGTTTCAGGCTTTTTCTGGCAATGCTGCCTTTTTCGGCTATATCATGCCCGGCGCACACATACGCAAATTTGGCGACAAATTCTGCGCAAAAAAAAGAAGAAAAAAAGAGAAAAATCCTCCTGCTCGAAAAAAAGGGGAAAGAGAACGGAGGGAAGAGGGGAGAGGGAGGGAAGAGGGGAGGGAGTGGGCAGGACTTGTCATTTGCGCAACAACAAAAATTTGGCGCGCGTTTTTTCCCGCGGGAAGAGGACCGCTAAAACCCCGAGGAAAGAGACCGGAGCGGCCCCTGCTAAATTTGGCGCTAAGTTTTGCATGACTATGATACGACCGGAAAATGCAGTGCTTCCAGGTTTTTCGGTAGAACTGCCTTTTTGCAGCTATATCACTCCCAAGATTCGTACACTTGGAACCGAAAACTGAGTGGGAGAGAGAAGGGGAATGTAGGGGCGCGCTAAGAATATACAAGAAAATCACGCGAAAGAAATCCCTGACAAAATTTCAATCTTAGCACTGAGAACTAAGAGAGGGGAGGGTGGCGAAAAGATCTTTGGACACAGGGAGTGCGCCAAGAAAGTGCGAAAAAGAATACGCTGAATTAAAGCTCGACAAAGTCTTATACTTGACACTGAGAACTAGGAGAAGGAGAGGGCAGAAGCTACAAAATAAATACATAAAACGCCTCAACTAAGCCCCCCTCCCCCCCCCCTCCTTCTCCTTTTGGTACTTTCTTGATGGCGCTTTTAGCGATGGCGACTTGACGGTTTTGTGCGTGCGATATGGTCGAAAAAGGCAGCGTTTCCAGGCTTTTCTGGCAATACTGCCTTTTTCTGCCATATCATGCCGGGCGCACACATACGACAATTTGGCGACAAATTTTGTGTAAAAAAAAGAAGAGAAAAGAAGCAAGAAAACCCTCCCTTCCCCCCCTTTCGTTTGTTTCAAGGGCTGAGGGGGGGGGGGGGGGGAGGGAGAGAGAAGGGGGAGGGGGCGCCCCCGTTCTCTTTCCTTCCCCCTCTTTTCCCCCGCTCCAACAAAAAAAAATTGGCGCGCGGTCTTTTCCCCGCCGCCCATCCGATACCTCAATCTCTTTTTTCTAAATAAAGCTCGACAAAAGTCTTACACTTGGTACTGAGGACTAGAAGAGGGAAAGGTAAAGGGCAGGGTACGACGAGTGACTTCTCCAGATCGGATTGAAATCTCGTCTGTAGACTTGGCTAGAGATAGTGAGCTGGAGTCGACTCTCGGGCATGAAATTCTGGGAGACGATATTCATCTTTTCACGCTCGACGAGCCGAGGGGGGGGGGGGGGGGCGGGAGAGAGCGCAGAAGCTACCAAAAAAAATGAAACGCCTCAACTAAGCCCCCCCCCCCCCTCCCCAATGACGGGCGCCCCCCCCTTCTTCCCTGTCGATACTCCGGCTGAAGTACATTTATTTTTGGTACTTTCTTGATGGCGCTTTTACGGGCTGCCTTGAGCGCAGCGGATCTGGCTAAGAAAATGAACTGGCACAGGGCCCTGCAGCGCTCTCCGCGCAGCCAGGGCGTGGGCGTCATTGTGGACGTCGAGACCAGCCGCGACGCAGACGGCTTCTTGAAAACGCTGACCACGATCGTGCGGCTGCGGCAGGACGAGGCCTCGCGTTCTCTGCGCGTACGTAAGGAAAACTAAATTTACTGGACAACGTGCGAAAAAGATTTTTTGGTTTATTAAAAGCTAGACGAATTTTTTTAATCTTGGCACTGAGAACTAAGAGAGGGAGAGGGTGTCAACATTTTGCAGATCGGATTGAAATCTTGAGGAGGGGAACCCCCCAGAGACCGGCAGGCAGCTGGGAAGGGAGAAAGGGCAGCCCGCGGCACATGTGTGAGAGGGAAAGGGGGGGGGATAGCAAATGGACGAGGGGAGGATAGAGACAGGGGAAAGGCTGAGGGAAGGGGATGAGAGAGGCAAAACCCGACGAGAGGGGGGAAGGGGGAGAGGATGCGACAAAACTCCCGTCCGAGAACTACTAGGAAGAGACAGGGGCGGGGTTTTCATGCCCCCCCCCCCTCCCCCCCGATCTATGCACCTATCTGAGAACGAGCAGCACACCCCTTTCCCCCCTCGTGCACTGTCTGAGAAGAAGGAGCAGTAGGGGAGAGGGAAGGCGGGAAAGCGAGGGAGGGGGTGGGGCGCGTTTAAAAAGTACAATCTACGCTGAATTAAATTTCGACCGTCTTAGGCTCGGCATCCGGGGGGTTGCAAATGGACAGAGAGGATAGAGGGAGAGGGGAAGGCAGAGGGAATGGGAAGGAAAAAGGGAAGGGGGAAGGGGGGGGGGAGAGGAAGACGGAATGAGCTAAACCTGTCCGAGAACTACTAGGAGAGAGTGGGCAGGGGGGGGTTATGCCACACCCCCTCGATCCATGCACCTGTCTGAGAACGAGCAACACACCACTCCTTTCTTGTGTGCCCACCCGAGAAGGAGGAGCAGCAGGGAGAGGGAGGGGGAAGAGGTTAATTCAGCGTAAATTACATTTTCTTGTCGCGCCCCTGCTCCTCCTTCCCTGCCTCTCCCCTCTGCAAGGATATGCGGAAATATCTGCGGGAATATGAAAAGTGGAAAGCAACAATTTCTTTCGGAACGCGTTTGCACGCGCTCTGAGGAGGGACGAGGGGAGGGGGGGGGAGGAATAATCAGAGGACAAAGGTGAGAGGGGCGACGAAGGTGAGAGGGGCGACGAGAGTGAGAGGGAAGGGGGAGGACGTCTTCCTCACGGCAGCCCAGCCGAGCGTCTGTGTGTGATTTTCTTTTTGTGCAAGTAGATTTTGGCGCCAAATTCGCGCTTACGGCTGTTTCCCCGGGAAGGCTAAGACGTATTGCCCGGCTGGACCCTATCACGCACCTACCTCCGGTGCCAGGACGTAAGCGCCCTCGAAACTCGTCGAAACCTCGCAGGCACCGCCAGGGCGGCACGTGGCCCGGCTGTGGCCACAGCGCGCTGAGCCCGCGTCACAGTCTGCCCAAGCCCTGCTCCTAGCGAAGAAGAAGGCGGCTTGGCGGTCTGTGTTATGTGATATAGTCAAAAAAGGCAGCGTTTTCATGATTTTTGGCAGTACTGTCTTTTTTCGACCATATCATTCCAGGCACACAAATACGCAAATTTGGCGACAAGTTTGGTGCGAAAAAAAAAAGAAGAGCAAGAAAGAGAAAAATCCTCTTGCCGAAAAAAAAGTAGAGGGGAGAAGGAGGGAAGAGGGGAGAGGGAGGAAAGAGGGAAGGGGGAGGAAAACCTTCCCCTCCCCCCTTTCCCCCTTCTCTTCCCCTCTCCCTCTTATCTTCCCTCCGCGGGAAAACCACCGCTAAAACCCGCGGAAAGAGACCGGAGCGGCCCGTTCATTTAGCGCTAAGTTTTGCACGACTGTATGATACGACCAGAAAAGGCAGTGCTTCCAGGTTTTTCCAATAGAACTGCCCTTTTGCATCTATATCACTCACAAGATTCTTACACTTGGAACCGAAAACTGAATGGGAGAGGGAAGAGGCGGGGGAGGCGCCAGGAAAGTTCGAATTTTTTCCCTTGATAGAGTTCGACAAAGTCTTGTACTTGCCACTGAGAAAGCAGCCCGCAGGCACGGGCTGAAGGGGGAACAAAAATAAGTGCACTTTTTTAGGAGCCCACAGATGGGGGTGGGGGCGCCCCCCCCCCCCTTTCCTTTTTTTCTCCCCTCCCCCTTGAGCCCCCTGAGCCCGGGGGGCTCAAAGAACAGGGGAAGGGCAGAGGGGAAGGGAGAGAGCACTCAAGCTACCAAAAAAATGAAACGCCTCAACTAAGCTTCGCGATGCCAGGCGCCCCCCCCCCCCCCCCCCTTCTCCCTTGTCGAGACTCCGGCTGATAGGCCAGATCGGGGGTGAGGTCCGCGAGCACCTCCGGCGGAGCCTCCCCCGCAGGGGAGCCAAACGCCGGCGGCTCTCGCCGCGCGCCTGTGCGCTCTTCACCTTGCCCGACTGCCTTTGGCCCTTGGTTCGGGCCTGGCTGGGGGCCGACCAGCTGGTTAGCCTAGCTTCGACTTGTCAAGAGGCCCTGGCGCTGTGCCGACGACCGTCTTTTTGGCTGGGCTTTGAACCACCCCAGTTTGAGCTGAGGGATCCGGTCTGCCGGAAAATACTCACTGTTTACCGCGGCCTGTGCCTGGCCACCCAGACGGCAGTGGACGTTGTGTACTGTGCTGCTGCCCAAACCGGCATCACTACCCTGCTCTTGCGCGGCCTTCACGTGCGCGAGCTGCACTACCAGGGCGATGAGACCGGGGAAGTAGACCCCGGCCCGGCTCGGCTGTTATCGGCCCTGGTGTCTGTCAGCCGCCTTTGTGTTATCACGTGCGACGAGGACCTACAAGAGGCCCTGGCCTGCTTGCAAGCGCCCCTAACCCTCGCTGAACTATTGTTGGACGAAAACTCCACCATCACGGACGACACGCTGGCCGCAATTTCAAGGCTGGAGTCACTCGGTCGTCTGAAGCTCTACTCGTGTTGGAAAGTCACCCGCCAGGGGCTAAATTGCCTGCGAACGCTGACCGAACTCAAGACATTGGAACTAGAGATCTGCCGCCTAGGCTCGGACGGCAGTCTGGATTCCTTGCTCTATCTAAACAACCTCTGCGTGCTGACGTTAAGCTATAGTGGTCGCCTCGCGGCTTCAGATCTACTGGTGCTAGCGTTGGCCCCTAACCTCCGGGAACTAAGCCTGCGAACGACTGAAGAGGTTGCCTACGACGAGCTACTACAGATTTGTGCTTCCCGAACTCTGCGCACCTTACGGCTGTACCAATGCGTGGGTACTGCGCCCGAGGCCATAGCGCAGCTCAGGCAGGCGAGGCCCCAAGTAGACGCTTTTTTAACGCTTTTTTAACCGAGACTCCTCCGTAATTACTTCTGCAGCAACAGGGTGGCAATGTCTTGGCTCTTGAGTTGATTTAATTAAAAGTATAAGATTAGCAGAACAAATTTTTATCACAGGGAAGCCCTGTGAGGTCCTTCGGGTCGTCCACTCGCGATTGCTGCCTGTCCTCTCCTTTCAGGTCACCCTCCTGCGGACGTGACTAGACAGGGAGGAAGGACTTTCAAGCTACAGTAGCGCAAGCGCGGCGGCTGCGGGGCGTGTCTCCCAGCATCAAGTTGGTGCTACTCCAAAGCTACCTGCTTACAGTTTTTGATTTAGTGTACGCTCTCTCTCGTGCAACCAACCGCCGCACTGTTTTCACACCCCCCTCCACGCCAGCGCTTCCCTGCCTCTTTCCTCTCCTGCTCCCTGTTCTCCGGCCCCCGCAGCTGGTGCGGCTGTGGCCGAAAAAGAAGAAAGAAAGAGGGGAGAGAGAGGGGCGGCCCCGTTCTCTTCCTTTGCTAAGTTTCGCCTGCCCCGCCACGGTCTTTCTAGCTGTGCCTGCCAGAGTCTGGGGAGTTTGTGTTTCGGCGGGGCTGACCTTGGGCCAAACCGAACTAACCATTAACTGCTTCAGCGCGCATTGCGCTCGGAATGTGTCCCGGGCGCGCTTCCTGCTGCCCCAAGCCACGCGCTACAAGCTCTGTCTCGCGCAGGGCTGGAAAAGGCAGTGCTTCTAGGTTTTTCCGGTAGAACTGCTTTTTTTAGCTATATCGCTCCCAAGGTTTGATCACATCACTGAGAGAGAGAGAAGAAAGAGAGGGGAGGGTAGGGGCGCGCTTCGCCGGTGTACAAGAAAAAATCACGCGAAAACAAATCCCTGACAAAATTTTAATCTTGGCACTGAGAACTAAGAGAGGGAGAGGGTGTCAACATTTTGCAGATCGGATTGAAATCTTGAGGAGGGGAACCCCCCAGAGACCGGCAGGAAGCTGGGAAGGGAGAAAGGGCAGCCCGCGGCACACGTGTGAGGGGGAGAGGGGGGGCGCTGAAAAAGTACAATCTACGCTGAATTAAATTTCGACAGTCTTAGATTTAGGCACCCGATGGCTAGCAAATGAACGGAGGTAGGATAGAAGGAGGGGGCAAGACATAGGGAAGGCGGAGGAGAGAGGGAAGGGGGACACACCCCCCTGTCTTCCCTCCACCTGAGCCCCCTGAGCCCGGGGGGCTCAAAGAACAGGGGCGAAACCGAACAAAAACTAAGAAAATACCACTGAGCCGAATCTGCAGGGGGGGGGGGGGGGCGGCGCCCCCCCCTTGCATCCCGAAATCCTTTCTTCCGCCCTTCTCCCTTTTCTCCCCTGAGCCCAGGGGGGCTCAAGCAGCAGGGGGAGGGGGGGTGAGAGGAAGACGGAATGAGCTAAGACCCCGCCCGAGAACTACTGAGAGAAAGAGAGGGGCGGGGGAGGGTTTTCGTGCCACCCAATCTATGCACCTGTCTGAGAACGAACAGCAGACCCCTCCCCCCCTTGTGCGTCCGTCTGAGAAGAAGGAGCAGCGGTGAGAGGGAAGGCGGCAAGGAGAGGGAGGCAGAGGGAAGGGGAGGAAAGAGGTTAATTCAGCGTAAATTACATTTTCTTGGCGCGCCCCTGCTCCTCCTTCCCTGCCTCTCCCCTCTGCAAGGATATGCGGAAATATCTGCGGGAATATGAAAAGTGGAAAGCAACAATTTCTTTCGGAACGCGTTTGCACGCGCTCTGAGGAGGGACGAGGGGAGGGGGGGGGGGAATAAGCAGAGGACAAAGGTGGGAGGGGCGACGAAAGTGAGAGGGGCGACGAGAGTGAGAGGGAAGGGGGAGGACGTCTTCCTCACGGCGACCCAGCCGAGCGTCTGTGTGTGATTTTCTTTTTGCGCAAGTAGATTTTGGCGCCAAATTCGTGCTTACGGCTGTTTCCCCGGGAAAGCTAAGACGTACTGCCCGGCTGGACCGTATCACGCACCCTGCCTCCGGACGGCACAATTTGGCGCTAAATTTAGCAGGGGCCGTTCCGGAGGCTAGCAGAGAAATCGGACGTTTTCCCGCAGGGGGAAACCCGCGGGCCTTTTACTCACACGAAAATGTTTTTCTGCCCTCTCACCTTCCCTAGAGGCAGGGAAGTGCAGAGCAAAGGGGAGCGGGGCGACAAAGGTGAGAGGGGCGACGAAGGTGAGAGGGGCGACGAAAGTGAGAGGGGCGACGAAAGTGAGAGGGACGACGAAAGTGAGAGGGGCGACGAGAGTGAGAGGGAAGGGGGAGGACGTCTTCCTCACGGCGGCCCAGCCGAGCGTCTGTGTGTGATTTTCTTTTTGCGCAAGTAGATTTTGGCGCAAATTGGCGCTTACGGCCGTTTCCCCGGGAAGGCTAAGACATACTGCCCGGCTGGACCGTATCACACACCCTACCTCCGGACGGCACAATCTGGCGCCAAATTTAGCAGGGGCCGTTCCGGAGGCTAGCAGAGAAATCGGACGTTTTCGGGGAAGGCAAAGGGAAGGGGGAAGAGAGTAAGAGGGGATGATAGAAGAAAAGGGAAAGTGAGAGGGAAGGAAGAAGAAACAGGGAAGGGGGGGGGAGGGAAGAAGACGGGATGATCCCAATACCCGTCAGAGAACTACTGGGAGAGAGAGGGGCGAGGGAGAGCCTGCCGGGCCCCCCAATCCATGCACTTGTCTGAGAACGAGCAGCACACCCCTTCCTTCCTTGTGTGTTTGTCCTAGAAGAAGGAGCAGCAGTGAGAAGGAAGGCGGCAAGGAGAAGGGAGGGGCGCGCCGCAGAAGTACAATCTACGCTGAATTAAATTTCGACAGTCTTAGGCTTGGCAACCGGGGGGGGGGGGGGGCTAGCAAATAGACAGGAGAAGATAGAGGTAGGGGGGAGGGGAGACGGAACGAGCTAAATCCCCGTCCGAGAACTACTAGGAGAGAGAGGAGCGGGGGAGGATTTTCATGCCCCAACCCATGCACATGTCTGAGAAGAAGGAGCAGCGGGGAGAGGGAAGGCAGGAAGGAGAGGGAGGAAGACGGAATGAGCTAAACCCCCGTCCGAGAGCTACTAGGAGAGAGGGGTGGGGGAAGGTTCTCTTGCCTCCCAATCATGCACCTGTCTGAGAACGAGCAGCACACCCCTCCCCTCTTGTGCGCCCGTCTGAAGGCGGATTGGCGGTCTGTGCATGTGATATGGCTGGAAAGGCGGCGTTTCCGGGGTTTTTGACAATACTGCCTTTTTCAGTCATATCATGCCAGGCGCATACATACGCAAACTTAGCGGCAAATTTCGTGCAAAAAAAAAGAAGAGAGAAAAAGAAAAATCCTCCCGCTCGAAGAAAAGGGGGGGTAACGGAGGGAAAAGGGGAGAGGGAGTGCGCAAACAAAAAAAATTTTGGCGCGCGTCTTTTTCCGCGGGAAAACCACCGTTAAAACCCGCGGAAAGAGACCGGAGCGGCCCGTCGGAACGAAGTCTGCTACAGATGTCAGCGTGAATCGCGTGTTTGTATCTTCTGTAGCCCGGGCGCCAAGCTTCATTAGCTGCTAACTCTTGTGCTAAGCGTTCAACGATGCCCTGCTGTTGCGTGACCTCAATAGCCATGCTTTCTATTGCGTCGGTCATCGCAGCGTATAGTTCCCACTTGTACCAGGCCACGACGTCCGCGCCTGTGTAACTAGCTTCAAACAGCTGATCCCCGGCACCGAAGTCAAGTGTAAGATCTTCGAGTGGGCCAGATGCCGCGGCAGCCTGGGGGGCTCCAGGAGCAGGGGATGGGAAGGGTGAATGGCGCAGAAGCTGCAAACAAAATAAATACATGCAACGCATCCACTAATCCCTTCGTCCCACGCTAGCCCCCCCCCCTCCCTCTGCAAGATTTGCGGAAATATCTGCAGGAAAATGAAAAGTGGAAAAAGAATTTTTTTAGAACGCGTTTGCACGCGCTCTGAGGAGGGACGAGAGGAGGGGGGATAGCAGGGGACAAGGGAAACAGAGGGACGAGAGGGAGGACGAGGGGAAGCACACCCCGCCGGGCAAAAAAAATTTTTCTCCTCTTTTCATATTCTTCTGACCTTGCGCACGGTGACCGAGCCACGGCATGGACATGACGCCGTCGGGGTAGTGAGGCCTTTGTCCTCCTGGCACATTGATCACGGGGCAGTACCATACGCCGCAGGTTCGTGCTGGAGCGCAGTGCTTCGCTTCTAGTTTTCAGTGACCCAAGTGTAAGGCCGTCGAGCTTTAATTCAGCGTAAATTACGTTTTCCTGGCGCGGCCTCTACCCTTTCCCTCTCCCTCTCTCTATTCTCAGTGCCAAGATTGAAATCTTGTCAGTAAAACTTTTTATTAAATTTTTCTTGGAAACCGGCGAAGCGCGCCCCTGCCCTCCGCTCCCGCCCTCTGCTCAGACGGGGGACTGGACGTTCGTGCTCTCCCCCTCCCTTCCCTCTGCCTCTTCTTCTCTCCCCCGAGCCAAGGGGGCTCAAGGAGCAGGGGGTGAGGGGGGGGGGGAGGGGAGGAAGGGCGCGGAAGCTGCAAACACCAACCCATCTCCCCATGCCGGGCGCCCTCCCCCTTTCCCTCTTACCGACGGGGGGAGAGACAGATTGAGCCTCCCGCCCCCTTCCTCTCTTAGTTTTCAGTGCCGAAGATTAAAACTTTGTCAAGTATTTCGTTTTATTAATTCTTTTACACCGGCGAAGCGCGCCCCTGCTCCTCCCCCTTCCCACTGCCACTCCCGGCAGGAAGGTTCCTGACCTTTGAGCAGGCGTCGACCAGCCTTTGCGTAAGTGGAGCAACCAATCTCAGCGCCGTGGCTACTTGTTACAGTACGCGCTATTTGGCCAAGGGTTCGGCGACGGCGCCTATAAATCCCAGCAACAATGAGGCAAGCGGCCTAAGGCAAGCCGTGCGCGCCTTGCTTAACAATGATGGAGACTGCAGAGGAATAACGCTCGGCAGCGCTATCAGAGCCAACATGTCGGTTTTTCTGTTCATTGATAGTACGTACGGGGCTCAGTACTGTTTGCTGATGGATACCCCGCTCCGTAGTTCAATGAGTAAACCGGGGCATGGGTGAGCTCTCTTCTTTTTCTTTTCTGTTACATAATCATTGGAGAAAGGGGTTGGGGGAAAGGGATCAGAGGGGGGATGAACAAGGGGGAGGGCGCTCCCTCCTTGCCACTCTTTCTTTCTCCTTTGCTTATAAGGTAAGAAACGAGGGACAGGTTTTATCCCAACTGCGACCATACGGAAGGACGTCAATGGTGTGTATGGGGGGGGGTGTGGGGGGTATTTGTGCGGGCTCTGCTTGTGAGCAGCGCGTTTGTTTGCAAGATCGTGACTAATTCTAGTACTGCTGACAGTACTGTTGATCCGATTCCCCAACAGAGGCTGCCTGTACCGTACTGGATCGACTGGCGCGGCACATCCACTAGCTGTTTAAGCTTGGATGCATTTATCACCTGTGCCAACGGCGCGTCGACGAACGAAGCCGCTTATGGTGGAGGGGCTGCGCCTTGCCGGCGCGCGTGGCTTTTGGCGGATACTATGAGCAAGAGCAGGGCCACCCCTCTGAAGACTGTCACTCCTCTTGTGAGCGATTGCACCGTCATGGGGTACGAGCACAGCTTTGGGCGGCTCGTCAACGGCATTCCGGAAGACCAAGTCTGCACTACGGGTTTGGCAACCGGGGAGCTTCCCAGCGGGTATTTCTTATTCGTCCTACAAACGCTCTCGTTGCGTAAAAAAGACTCCTCGCCTGGCCCCACCACGTGGATCAGCCCCCTAAAAGCTGTTTTTCCTGCGCAGTGCGCCGCGGGCTGGGTCGCCAACTCTAACACCGGCATGTGTGCAGGGCCCTTGCCTCCCACAACTAGTCCCTCTCCGCCTCCCGTGCGCAGCCCCCCGCGGGTACTCTTGATTGTGTCTCCGGGCGCACCACCTTGGCTGCGATAGCCGAATGCTACCAGAGCCGCCTCATGCCCAAAGCTTCGTTCTCGAGTGCCCGGTACCCCAACAGCAACGAAGCGGCCGATCTGCGAGCGGCTATGCGGGCTTTGCTAAACAACAATGGAAACTGCAAGGGGGTGCAGCTCGGCAGTTCGATTGCTGCGCACATGGCCGTGTACCTGTTTGTCGACAGTAAGTACGGGACACAGTACTGTGTGTTGATGGATGTCAGCGATGCCGATGGCAACAACAAGTACGACAGGGGCTTCGGTTTGGTCGTGGTGGCAGACCGGAGAGTAGACATCCATCGCTACCTGGTGCACATGGCTTCGCACCCACAAACCGAGACAGATACCGAGCGGCAGGCTTTGTTGCTGCTGGCCGAAACTGGGGGTCACGTAGCAGTGGTGTCGGGTGTACGCAAAGACGTTACCACAGACATCAGCACTTGCCAAACCGAATATAATAGTATGGACAGTGCATTCAATGTCAAGACCGCCATGTACATCCTGCTTTTGGAAACTTGGAAGTGGTACAAGGAGCAGACTCTTTAGGCGGCGCACGCCAAGAAATAAAAAAATTGTTTTACTAAGCTAACGACTCGCGCAGCAGAACCCTGCGGATAGGCATTGGCTAAAATTTGCGGATTGTGACCAAAGGACGTTCCCAAGGGGGGGGGGGGGGGCACACCCCTCCCCCGCCATGCCGACCCGTCGGGGTGGTGGGGGGGGGGGGGGGGGGCACTCCTCCCTCTCTTGTCCAACCTGACCTTTGTGACATCTTCCTGGATGTATCCGTTTTTTGTCCAACCCGACCTTTGTTTGTTCCGATGTTTGAACACTAGCTAGCCCCAGCTTTGGCGTTCTCATGAAGAAAAAGCAAAAGCTAGGGCACACGGGCCCGTTGGCGCATTTGACTGCACTGCCAGAGGAACTGCTGCGACATCTGTCCTCGTGGTCTCCGCCGTCCGTGGCCGTGCTGGGCACGACCTGTCGCAGCCTGAGCAAATGTCTTCTCCCGTTGGCGACCGAAGCTCAGGAAGAACACCTTGCCAGTGTGCGCGGGCCGGTGGCCGACGCAATCGAAGAGGTCGCCCTCAAGAGGGGTTACACCAAATTCGGCCTCCACGGCGCTACCCCGAAACAGTATTACGAAAATGAGGTTGATTATGATCTGGGTGGCTGCCTGAGCCTCCACGCCTGCAAACGCTTCGGCTATGCTGAGCGCATTGCGACGTCTTTAGAATTTTACTGGCACCACAGCCTCTCAACTGGAAAAACCAAGATCCGACTCAGCTTGCGAAGCGACGACGTCAACGGTGAATGCGAGAAATGTGGCAGCTTGAATATTTCTGCGTGGCTACGCCTGAAAGGCGAGCTATTCTACGTGCAAAGCCGCGCCGAAATCGAGGCCATGCTGAAGCGTATGATCTCGAAGCAAATGCTCAACTTGTTAGGAGATGCCTACATGAAGCATGACACTTACGACAATGGATCTATTTCCTGGATGGACCTGCTCGAGAAAGGTGTGCAGGGGGCTGTTAAACCTCACTGGGTCTATCGGAATGGTGAGAGATTCTGTGAGGACTGCCAAGTGTAAGACCATTGAGCTTTAACTCAGCGTAAATTTCGCATCTTCTTGGCGCCAGGAGCGTGAACTTGCTCGGAAGCGCGCATCGAAAAGCGCCTCTTTATGGTTATCATCGCCTGCGGCCCCCAGATCAGCATATGGGGCTGCCCGTTGAAGCTGAGCGCTACGCTTGGTTGTTGTCCCAAGTGTGCTATTTCCACCGATGCGGGCACGCGCGCTCAAAGCCAGATCCTTACAGATGGCTGCTCTTGCGTACCAAGTATAACTACGAAACAGAAAACGGCACTGACTAATTGCCCGCAAAAATACAGTATCACCAGTGGATAAACAACATGGTGAACGTAATACAGAGAAAACTTGTAGAGTATCGCAATAGAGCTAATTTTGATCCAGGGTACAAATTCACGTGCAAACTCCAAGAAGGCCTGTTTTTTTCTCGGTACGATAGCAGTACAGAAGAAGCCAGCTCGGAGAGTGCGCCGCCTCATTGCTGTTCGTCGTATGACTTAGGCGGAGTTTGTAGTCGAGACAGGGGCGGGGGGAGAGCGCTCCCTTTTTTTTTCTTCTTCCCTTTCCCTCTCTTAGTTCTCAGTGCCAGCATGCAAGGGTCGCGCCAAGGCGCTGCGCGCCATGACCAACGTGGGTGCCGGGCACAGCGTCAAAATGTGCCGCCCACGTCGTTGTAGGCGTGGGTTGCGTTTAGGGGGGGAGGGAGAACAAGACAGATAGTGCTTGATCCTTCCCCTCCCTTTCTCTCCCCGCCCCCTTTCTTTTTTTCTTCTCTCTCCCTGAGCCCCCTGAGCCCGGGGGCTCAAAGAACACAGGAAGGGCAAGGGGGGGGGGGGGAAGAGTGCAGAAGCCACCAAAAAATGCATGAAACGCCTTCACTAAGCCACCCCGCCCCTCTCCCTCTCTCAGTTCTCAGTAGCAAGTGTACGACTTTGTCGAGCTTTAATTCAGCGTATTTCGCACTTTCTTGGTGTCCCCTCTCCCCTGCCCCTTCTCTCTCTCTAGTTCTCAGTGCCAAGATTACAACTTTGTCAAGGATTCTTTTATTAATTTTTTTTGTACACCGACGAAGCGCGCCCCTGCCCCTTCCCCCCCACCCCCAGTCTATCCGCCGGGAGCAGGAGGCAAAGGTATTTGTCGCGTTTTCGTTCCAAGTAGGTAAAAGGTTAACTTTTTCAGAGCATAGTTCCTTCTTGTACCAGACCACGACGTCCGCGCCTGTGTAACTGCTTCAAACAGCTAATCCCCGGCACCGAAGTCCATGGACGCTAGAAATGGAACGTCTGTTTTTGGAGACGCACTGTGACGCACGGTGGCCGAGCCATGACACGGACAGGAAGCCGTCGGAGTAGTGAGGCTTTTGTCCGGGCGATGACCACCGCCCATCCATCCGCCGCAGGGTCGTGCTGGGGGCACGGTGATCCGCTCCTAGTTTTCAGTGCCCAAGTGTAAGGCCGTCGAGCTTTAATTCAGCGTATTCTTTTTTGTACTCTCTTGGCGCGCGAGCAGAGCACATACGGTGCCGGCCAGGGTTCTAACATAGGCTACCACAGCGACATGACGTGGACCGGATGCTGCTGCTTGTGGCAGCCTGCGGGTGCCGTTGAAAATCTCAGGTTGCCGCATGGTTCTCAGTGCCAAGATTAAAACTTTGTCAGGGACTTTTTTGCGCTGATTTTTGTGCACAAAAGTTTTTTGTCCACTCTTCATAATCTTCTGACTTTGCGCACGGTGGCTGCGCTATGGCACTGACAGGAAGCCGTCGGGGTAAGTGAGGGGGCTCTTTTCCTCCTGGCACTTTGACCACCGCCCATCCATTCGCCGCAGGTCGTGCTGGAGCACGGTGCTCTGCTCCTAGTTTTCAGTGCCCCGAGCGTAAGACCGTCGAGCTTTAATTCAGCGTAAATTACACAGGCGAAGCGCGCCCCTGCTCCTCCTTCCCTGCCTCTCCCCTCTGCAAGGATATGCGGAAATGTCTGCGGGAATATGAAAAGTGGAAAGCAACAATTTTTTTTGGAACGCGTTTGCACGCGCTCTGAGGAGGGACGAGGGGAGGGGGGGGGAGGAATAAGCAGAGGACAAAGGTGAGAGGGGCGACGAAAGTGACAGGGAGGGGGGGGGGGGGGACGTCTTCCTCACGGCGGCCCAGCCGAGCGTCTGTGTGGGATTTCCTTTTTGCGCAAGTAGATTTTGGCGCCGAATTCGCGCTTACGGCCGTTTCCCCGGGAAGGCTAAGACGTACTGCCCGGCTGAACCCTGGCGGGCGCACCCTACCTCCGGACGGCACAATTTGGCGCCAAATTTAGCTGGGGCCGTTCCGGAGGCTAGCAGAGAGATCGGAAGTTTTCCCGCGGGGAGAAACCCGCGGGCCTTTTACTCGCACAAAATTGTTTTTCGGCCCTCTCACCTTCCCTAGAGGCAGGGAAGTGCAGAGCAAAGGGGAGCGGGGCGACAAAGGTAAGAGGGGCGACGAAGGTGAGAGGGCGCAGAAGCTGCAAAAGAAATAAATACATGCAACGCCTCCACAGGTCGGCCTCCCCTCTGTTCATATTTTTCTGACCCTGCGCACAGTGGCCGAGCTATGGCACGTACAGGACGCCGTCGGGGCCGGCCGGGGCTCTTGTCCTCCTAGCACATTGACCACGGGAGCAGTACCATTCGCGCAGGGTCGTGCTGGAGCACGGTCCTCCGCTCCTAGTTTTCAGTGTTCAAGTGTAGGACCGTCGAGTGGGCCGGATGCTGCGGCAGCCGGAAAGTGCCGTTGCAAGTGTCAAGTGCAATGCCTTGTCGAGCTTTAATTCAGCGTAAATTACGTTTTCTTGGCGCGGCCCCCTCCCCTGCTTTTTCCCTCTCCCGCTCCCTGCTCTCAGTGCCAATAATAAAACTTTGTCAGAGATTTCTGTTTTTGCGTGATTCTTTTTGGTACACCGGCAAATCGCGCCCCTGCCTCTTCCCTATGCAAGATATGCGGAAATATCTGCGGGAGTATGACAAGTAGAAAAATATTTTTTTTTGGGACGTGTTTGCACGCGCTCTGAGGAGGGACGAGGGAAGGGGGTGGATAGCGAAGGACAAGGGGAAGTAGAGAGGAGGGAAGGCACAAGACAAGTTCGGACGCGCCCCGTCGAGCTTAAGGTGTAAGAGGAAGAGAAGGGAGGGAGCTTCCTCCTTTTCTCTTTCTGCGCACCCCCTCAATTGTACAGAAAATCTCTTTTCAAAACAAAAAAGTAAGCTCTCTTTTAAGGCACAGACGAGCGGCGCTTCCTATTACTTCGTCGTTCTTTTTTTTGTCAGCATGGATATAAGAAACTCATTTAAGGAAAGTGTGAAGAAGCAGCGCAATCTCGTAGCAGACGCGCCGTGCCCCAGCAATAAATGCAAGCTGGAAGAAATTCCATTGGAACTGCCGCCTGGGCCTCATATCTTGGACGAAGTTAAAGATTTCCTGTACACTTATACCCTACCCGACGCGAACACCATGCCTAGACGCTTTGCACCCGAACTGAATTGGATCAGTCTGTCGCCAGGGGGGGGGGGGGGGCGCGTCTTTTAGGTGTCTCGACAGAGGGGAGAGTGAGGGGCGCGCTGAAAAAGTACAATCTACGCCGAATTAAAATTCGACAGTCTTAGGCTTTGGTACTCGAGGGAAAGCCTGCCGGGCCCCCCAATCCATGCACTTGTCTGAGAACTAGCAGCACACCCCTTCCTTCCTCGTGCGCCCGTCCGAGAAGAAGGAGCAGCGGTGAGAGGGGCGCCCCCCGTTCTCTTTCCCCTCCCCCTTATCTTCTCGCTCCCTCCGAAGGGGGAGGGAGTGCGCAAGACTTGTCCTTTGCATAATAAAAAAACTTCGGCGCGCTTTTTTTCCGCGTGAAAACATATGTTACCCCGGCTTCCAGGCTTTTCCGGTGGAACGTGCCTTTTTTAGCTATATCGCTCCCAAGATTTGACCATATCACACAACCCCCTTCACAAGGAGCAGGGCGGGAGGCGCCAGGAAAGTGTGATTTTTTTAAATAAAAACTCGACAAAGCCAGCCCGCCGGCGCGGGCTGAAGGGGAGCAAAAATGAGTCAATTTTTTTTGGGAGCCCACAGATTGGGGGGGGGGGGGGGGGCGCCCCCCCTTTCCCCTTTTCTCTTTTCTTCCCCCTGAGCCCCCTGAGCCCGGGGGGCTCAAAGAACAGGGGAAGGGCAAGGGGGGAGAAACTACAAAAAAAATGAACGCTTCAACTAAGCCCCCCCCCCCCCCCCCACCCCCACCCCGACGCCGGGCGCCCCCCCCCCCCCTTTTGTATTTGCCAAAAATATTAACGCTTCAACTAAGCCCCCCCCCCCCCCCCACCCCCACCCCGACGCCGGGTGCTCCCCCCCCCTTTGTATGGTCTCCAATGGAATAACTACTTTCACATTGTCATCGCGGGGTTTGTATTGCTCATAGAAAGAAACAATGTCAGGCTTAGTCCATTTAATCGTTGGCTTTTTGACATTACCATCAAGGTTCCATTTTTCAATTTCATTCAAGTAGTCTTGCTTGGTGCTCAGGTCGGACATGATATATAAAGATTTTTAAAAAATCTTTTAGCAAAAATATTAAGTGTATTTTTTTACTTCACTTTTAATGTCAGTAAATTTATCAAACCACGGCTGTTTCATAACCCATTCAAAATATGGTTTGTCAATGGTTGCAACATCTTGAATTTTTTTCCTTTGTATTTGCCAAATGGAAAAGTATTCTTTGGTTTTCCTTCTCTATTTTTTTCAATCGCCTTAATTTCTTCATTAATTACCTGTTGCACATCTTTTACTGAAAAGAATTCCTTCTTCTTCTCAATTGAAAGTTGTTCAAATTTTTCACATAGTCTGGTGAGGGTGGTCATTGGTCTATATAGAGTGGTAAAAAATTTTATGGAAAAAAATTAATTATTTGATATTTTGTTCTGACTTCGTCATCACAAAACATCGTTTTATACTTTAATGGCCGACGATGTTTGAGAATAAGAGAGAGTGCGTAGCACGAAGCGCAATTCTCAAATATCATTAATATCCAAAAGGTCTAGTTTCAATCGCATTCTCTACAATTCCAATAACTTGTCTTTTCGTATATGTAAAACTAAATATCTTTTCTAAGTATTCGCTTGTTATTTTTTTCTTTTGTTTATCTCTTGTAATTTTGTTGTTTTCTATTATAACTACTTTTCCAGACTTCTCAATTCGCTTAGCAATCCGTAATTCTTCATCAGTATCCAACAATTGGCATCCAGTTCATTTTTTCCATTCTCAAATAATTCAGTGTTTGTAATACCTAGCCCGCAACTTATTACACTTAACATATTCGGTAAATTCAATGCTTTTTTCGTTTCATAGTTCATACTAAATCCTTTTACTTTCATACTGGCTTTACCATTATCTAATAAGTATCCATAACATTTCGGCCCGCCTCCCACAAAGGTTTTTATTTTTGCTCCTTTCAATTCATCTGTCCAATCTCCCAGTAAATCGCCTGTCTCTACATCCACCTCATTAATTTCTTTGTTAGTCGTGTATATTACGCTGTCTGTGTCATGATACAATATCCTATTGCCTAATCTGTCCATCATATTGTAAAGTCTCATTCTCGCGTGGCATGTAGTAAATAAAGCAACCACAATATTTGTTTTAATCGGGTCGCTCACCGCATCCTGTTTTAAGTCATAACTGGCTTCTACAATTTTGTCGTTAATTATGTTAATATTAATATTATCAACTGATTTATCGTTCAATAGTTTGTATAAGGTATCTTTATCCTTTATCATTTTGTTCTGTGTTTTATTTTGTTTTTGTCCAAACTTGCCCCATAAAGAGTTCAAGCACAACTTAGCAACTGCTCTCCGTCCTTCGTTTTTGAATATTTTGCTTTCATCCATCTTAACTCCCATTTTAACTTCTATACTTTTTATGTAATTTTGTTTTTCGGCTTCCGTATTATATCCCGCGGGATATCCGCTGGACTCTTGTTTTACTTTCAAGAATGTCTTTATGTATTCTTTGAAAAGGCTACTGCTTTGTTCTTTCCAGTGCCATACTTCATATACTTTTATCAACTTATACCCTTTCTCTAAGGCCTTGTAAATTTCTGGAGTTGCCCATGTACCTGTTATTGCTCGTTCTTTATCTGTGTGCTTACATTCTCCATGTTGCTCAGTCATTCCGCACTTATCGCATAAGTAATACATCATCTTACCTCTGTCCGCCTTCGGTAAGACAGGGTGTAGTAAGCCTCTCGGCGGTAGCATCTTAACCTTAGCCACTCCGAAATATTCTCTGTTTATAATTTTATTTTCCATACTTTTTCTTTCCTCCTCGTTGTTGGAGGGGGTTTCACCCCCTACCATACCCCCGCTTTTTTCGTTCAGGGTTTGGAAAGGGGCAGAGCCCCTTCCAGGTCTAATAATTATATGGTGTCCGCTTGGATAAAGGTCGTAATACATCACAGTCGGATAAAGTGAGCATATGTCAATATATTTCGCATACTCATTATCATGTCGTGATTTCCAATATAATTTCAAAGCATTCACTCTACCTCCAAACATTGCCTCTCGTGGGTTTAGTCCTTCTTGTTCAGTAATTCGTTCGTTTGTATCCTCTGCCAGTCTTTCACTGGTTTTCATCAGGCTCCATTCGCACTCCCAGACACTTATTACTTTTGCTTGTTCGTTAAGTTGTTTTTCTCTTCTCATTGTTTCCTTGTATAGTTCGCCCATTGTCTTATTCTTCTTCACATTCAAAGCATTGCTATTCCAACACTTATCACATCCGTGCCAATGACACCCATAAAACTCATAAGCGGTTTTGTTTTTCTCGTCCCATCCATCTACATACACACGAGATTGACCGAGTTGAAATGCGTGTTTAATATCAGTTTTATCTAACCTGCTTCTGTATGCTAACCATTCTACACAAGCCCTAGAAGTCATCCTGTTTTGCTTTTCCGCTTTCAATATCGCAATTGAATTCTCTGGCATAAACTTAGCACAATACAAAGCCATAACACAACTCGCAATAGTTGTATATTGAAAAGGGTCAATACCAAACTCTAGAAACTGGTTTCTAAAATCTATACAACCCTTTCTCAGTATATCAACATCTGAATGACAATACTCACCGATTTCCTTCGCCATATCAAAGTGGTTATGTGCTTTCACTTGTTCGTCATACCATTCGAGAAATTCTTTTCGTTTATCTCCTCGCATCGTGTCGTAGCCGTAATGTTTCTTATGTGGCATTACACCGACATAGTTTCTATTTTTTGCCGTATTGAAGAAGTGCGGGAAGAAACCTTTCTTAAGTTCCGTAAGTCCGAATGTCTTTGGAAAGTCTGACAATGGCATCGTAAGAAAACTTAGGCTGTCTATAAACCGATACTTCTTAAGTGTCATCATCATAATCTTACCACCTTCATAGATTACAAATGGAGTTTGTCCATTATCAACCAACCACTTAAGAATAAACTGACAATCATAACCGCGGGCATTGTGCGCAATAAATGTAAATCCGCTGTGTTTAGTGTCAAAAGCCCAATTACAGAAATCTTGAATGTTCTTGTGAATTACTGGCGGTTCCTTCGCATCGTAATACTGGCTTTCCGCATGATTAACAATGTGCTCGCCTGTGTCCTGTGTCGCTTCAAAGTCAAAGAATATGTATTGCTCTGACGGCGGTAAGATTTCTTTTTGGACTATTTCGCACTGGTGTTTAAGCGGTTTTACTAGTTTGCAATTTCGGCATTTCGCATATCCGCATTTGTGCTCATCCTTCTTTCTGTAATTCAGCCCGCACGATTTACATTTCGCTTTAATATCGCAGTTTGTCGTCCTATGATTATTAAAGCATTCAGTGTTTGGAAACTTTCTATTACAATTCTCACATTCTTTCCACTGGCTCTTGTCATTTATTCCCTTACATCCGTTGGTTTCGCAGATACTACATTTGGCTTCGCAGGCGTGCCTTTCCTTATACCCTCTTAGACATAACTCACAGAAATTCTTTTTTCCAAGCATAGACTTCATGTTAGTTATGGCATCGTAATGTCCCTCAGTCTTTAGAATGTAAAGGTTAGTCAGCCGTTCTCCGTTCGCATCAAGTAGTTCTGTTTTATAAATGATTTTGTCAGGAAATTCAACAATAACCAGATTGTATTTAATGTGATTAGCAAATGTATTAATTTCTGGTATTCCACACACATCCTTAATGACGTTTGCTTGGCTGTGTAAAGCCTCTGCAATTTCCTGCTGTATCTTTCTTTTTCCCATTAGTATTGTCTTGTATTTTGGATGTTTTTCAATTTTTGCTTTGACTACAACGATTGCTCGTGCTAAGCATAAGTTATCGCTGTTTGTAATACAGATTACTCCTTGCTTTCTGTAGATATCCAATTTGTTCAAAACCTGTAGCCTTGTCCCACCCGTCTGCATTTTAACAGATTTCAACACAAATTTTAATTTATCAAAGTTTATTCCGTTCTCATCCATGTAAAGACTTTCGTTGCTTTGAAATATTGCTGACAATCTTTCTAAAACTTTTTCAACCGAGATTTGATTAACTTTGTGCAAGCCTGTTGATACTTTTCCATAGTAATCAACAAACTCAATACCTAGGCTAACCTTATCTTCGGGTGCTTGTCGTTTTACAAAGTCGTTCAACACAATCTCAATAAATCTTATCACATCGCGCATCGTGAATGATCGGAAGTTGCCGTTAATCCTTACCGCATATCGGCTTTCATTTATTCCTAGTTCGTGTTCCTTGCTGTCGTCCCTTATGATATCATAATTACCATACCTCAACAAGTCTCTGTAATTTTCTTTCATCTCTTTTTTCTCTTCAATCGTAGGTAAAGGTGGTGCTATTGGTATAGCATGGTGCTCAAAATACACCGCACCTCTTACTTGGTTCAAGTAGTTTTGGGCTGTCGGTGTATCAATTTTATACCCCCTTACCTTCGGTTTGATATATAGCACATCCCGACCCCTGACAGACTTTATTTCGTAATTTATCTTATATTCCCTTAATCTATCCAACCTGTAGACCTTGCCGTTATATGTGTGTGTCTCCATGTTTGATAATAGTATATCAGTGATTCAATTTTTTTTCTAAATTAAATATTAAATAGAATTTTTTATATTTATAAATTTTCAATCATTTAAATAGAAATTAAATTTTTTTCATTTTTGAAATATGTCTTTTGGAGTTATTGTGTGTAATAAGTGCTGATTGAGATAACCTATAAAATTACATAACTCACAATAATATTTTTTATTCTCTCTTATTTTATCAAACCTCTCCTTTTGCTTACAATTTAAAATGTTTTTGTTTATTGCCCAGTATTGCTTTTGATACTCTCTAACTTTCTTACTTTCTTTTTCATAATATTGTTTATGATATTGCTTGTGGTATTGTTTTTGATATTCAATTCGTTTCCTTTCGTTCTCATCTTTAAATTCTCGTTCATCAAATTTATGACGTTCACTTGTTCCATCAGTAATATTAGGGCCAATAGCATTATTTAAATTTAATGTAGGTTTCAATTCATCTATATATTTCTGTTCAACCGCCCTTTGTCAATGTTGTAATTTTCAATTACTTCCTCGTGAATTAAAACACACTTAAAATTTTGAAGTCCTTTATTCTTCATATGATTGTATAACTTTCTATTAATTCCTTTCTTGCATAGTAATTTATGATGACTGAACCTGCTTGATAATATTTTTTGTATTGTGCTTCCAATGTAATATTCCTTGTCGGTTTGGTCTTCAGCATTAAAGATTTTGTAAATTTTCAAGGTTGTCATTTCTCTTTATGTATAATACAAATATTTTATTTCTTTAAAATAATTAAATTTTTTAAAAACGATGTTTGAAAACGACAAGCGTAGCGGTCGGCTTTCAAATATCAATAGGTAGTAGTTTTTCTTTCTTTTGTCTTTCTGTATTTGTTATAAATAGATAGAAGAAATAATTAATAACGGCTCTTAGTGGAAAAACACTTCCCCACCAGAGACCTAGGGGCTCAGGACAATTTACCCTCTTGCCAGATTTTGACAAACTGGAAAGTAGTCAACTTTTTCATTTGTTAGATTTTGCGAAACTGGACAACTATTCATAATAAGAGAGATTTTAATGAAATTGATTTTTTGAATTTAGAGAGAATAGGTAGCCTCAAAACTAAATAACTGCTCTTAGTGTGGTTTCTGTGATGAAACTGCGCTGAACATCCGTGCCAAAGTGGCCCCCTATACTACTTATGACAAAAAAACAAAAAAACAAAACGAAAAAACAGTCGTGGGAGACTATAAAAACCCTACCTCATACAGTATGTGTGATGGTAAGTGGATGATGGTGGAGGAGGCGACGACTGCTAAGGTAATTTTTCGCTTCCTTTTTGATTTCTACTTGATTTCCTCTTTTTGGTGATTTTTGTTGATTTGGTCTGAAAGACCCTTTTTTTTGAGGGTATTTTCTTTGAAAATGACCCAAAAAAAAAGTGTAATTATCTTCTCATGTCATGTCATGTCATGTCATGTCATGTCAATGTCGTGTCAATGTCATATCAATGTTATGTCAATGTCATGTCAATGTCATGTAAATGTAATGTAATGTAATGTAATGTAATGTATTGTAATGTATTGTAATGTAATGTAATATACACATACACATAACTCTTTACCACCACCTTCTACTAGATAGTGATAAGTAGTTCTTATAGTAGCAGTATTAAAGGGAAATCAGTTTTTGGTGGAAATCAGGTAATTGGGAAACCTACCACCACTAAAACGTGGCAAAAGGGTGAAATTTGGATGTATCATTGCCTTTTTATTCACACTCGCTTCTATTTGACGAAAGAATCCCGTGCGAGTGCATGCATCTGTGTATGAACCTTTTTATGTGCCGAGAAAATGGAAAAAGTTTCAATAGACACATCTCACTTAGACTTGAATGACAAATAAGACCAAACTAACTTTTCTCTTTAATCAACAGAAAAAGATCGAAACACTGCACCCCCCCACCTCCTCCCCCCCCCCCCCCCCCCTTTGTATACGCGTTCGAAGACTGACTGTGTGTGTCTGGGTATCAAGGAAAGGTTCACGAGAATGCGTTCTCATTTCAACAGAAATCATGTGAAAAATGAGCAGAAATCATGTGAAAATTGAATCCACTAGCGAACGAGAGTAAGAGACGCATGGATGGATGGATGGATGGATGGATGGATGGATGGATGGATGGATGGATGGATGGATGGATGGATGGATGGATAGTACTATGGATGGATGGGATGGGATGGGATAGGATGGGATGGGATGGTGGGATGGGATGGGATGGGATGGGATGGATGGGATGGGATGGGATGGATGGATGGATGGATGGATGGGGACGCTTCCTACGAGTGGCAAGTATATTTTCTTATAATCGTGTTTGCGGAAATGGATGGATGAATTGGTGACTGGCTTTGTTTGCTGGCTTCTTGCAGTGTAGGGGGCATGGTCCAGTCCTATCCGGTGGTGCAGGACGGGGACTTGTGCGACTACTGTCAGATCGGCACATTAGGACCGAATCAGGACCCAACTATGGGCGAATTTGCCGTCTGCTCTAAGTCAGTATTGCTTGCATGCGCTCGCTTTACGGTTTGACTTTCGCTGCCACCACCACCACAACTACTACTACTACTACTACTACTACTACTACTACTACTACTACTACTACTACTACTACTACTACTACTACTACTACTACTACTACTACTACTACTACTACTACTACTACTACTACTACTACTACTACTACTACTACTACTACTACTACTACTACTACTACTACTTCTACTTCTACTACTACTACTACTACTACTACTACTACTACTACTACTACTACTACTACTACTACTACTACTACTACTACTACTACTACTACTACTACTACTACTACTACTACTACTACTACTACTACTACTACTATTACGACTACTACTACTACTACTACTACTACTACTACTACTACTACTACTACTACTACTACTACTATTACTACTGCTGCTACTACTACTAGTACTACTACTACTACTACTACCACTACTACTACTACTACTAACCCCTCCCCCTCCCCCCCTCCCCCCATAAAAAAGCCACACCCAAACGCCAAATCCTTGTTCTACTTTATTTCTCTGCACGTCTTCTCTTTGGCTCATCTTGTATGAATCGCTCCTGCAACTTTTAAAATTGTGTCGTTTTGTTCTTTTCTGCCAGGTGCCGCAGGCAAGTCATGAGGGACAAGAATGTATACTTGGCAGAGCTTAGAGAGAAGTACCCCCACTGTGAAAAACTGTTTTGACTAGATTGAAAACCTGTCAGTGGAAATTTTTTGTTATAAATCATTGTATAATGCTAAACACTGCTTAGACGTTGTACTGTCAAACTGTTAGGTTGCAGCCAGGCACTTGACTAAACGAGTCTGTCACAGTCCGAGCATGAAGGATAATTAATTTAGTCTTGTCTGGTTCACTGTCACTGAATAATTGACTGTTCACCTTTTTTTACGCAATAATACTTAAAATACTTGTCACCCATAGAGCTGAGTGGGAAGCTCTTTAAACTTACTACCTTTAAGACTACTGCATGCTTGACTCCTGAAGTTTTGATCGCATCTCTACGAAACCTTCAGGCAAGCGTTCTTCAGATGTCGTTCAGTGGAAAACAAGATTCGAGTCATGGGAATTCCGATGCCATTTGAACTGGCTGTCAATCATAGCCGGTAGTCACTGTCATTTTGAGGCCGGTCATGCGACCGGGATGACCAATCCTGCCATGATTGCGGCATCACTTTTTTTTTCATCAATCAACTTTTAACTGACAGGACTGGGCGACGTATAAATCGTTATTATAATACTGGCGACATTCAAGTGCTCCGGCCACTCAGTGACTGGCCAGGTCGGAATTCAGACCTGCCGCGCCGGTGCAGTTTTTCTGACCTGACGCGTCACCAACGGCTCAGACTCCCGTGGCAACATGATGAATTTGAAGTTTTCGACCGTTACATCCAGTAAAGTTGTGCAACTTAGGCTCGAAAATCTTTTCGGTATTACGGGCGACATTCAAATTAAACACGAAAAATAATATAAAAAAGTTCAACATGTATAAAAAGTTCAACTTAAAAAAAAAGTTCAACCTGAATAAAAAGTTGGAACTTTTATAAAAAAGTTCGACGTATATACAAGGTTAAATTTATATTCACGTCGAACTATAAAAATATATTAAAATATTTATACGCGCAAAAAATACTGCTGTTGACATTCAAGACAATTAAATGAGTTTTTAGTTTTTGTGTCAGATTTTCATTTTTGTGACAGTTTTTCATTTTTGTCACGGACAAAAATTTAAATTTTCCAATTTAACGGTAACATTTTGCAAAATTTTACGATGTTTTGCGGACGAATATAGCAGTTAATTTGAAAATTTTAAATTTCCAACCAAAATTAAAATTCCAACCAAAACTGAAAATTTGACACAAAAACTAAAAACTAATTTTTTTTGTTGTCTTGAATGTCAACAGCAATATATGTTGAAATGTTTATAGACTAAAAAAAAGAAAAAAAAAAAAAAAGTTCAACGTATAAAAATAGTTCGACGTCGACGTATAAAAATAGTTTAACGTATAAAAATAGTTCGACGTGAAAGCAGATGTAAAATTTACAGCTACTTTGACCGGAAAATTTATATTAATATTAATATTAATATTAATATTTCAATAAATGCCACCGATAAAGCTTTCATTTGATAACATTGAATTAATACTAATTTTCAAAAACTGTAAGAATGAAAAAATGTGTCCGCATATGCTACTAACTGGCACGTGCGGATGCATGTTAGCAAGTTTTTTTTGAATTGTTAATACTATATTAGAAAAAAATATTAGAAAAAAAACTTGTCAGCATAGAAAATTTGATTAACTACGGACTTAGGGAATGCAGTGCCTAAACTGCCAAGCCACAAAAATTAGATTAGTTGCGTTTGCGAAGGCATTCAAAATTTCATCTCTGAATGTGCCGAAACCGCGATGTGCGCACATATACCGCTTCACGTTGTGAAACACCAGCTCACAGGGCATGAACTCCGGAAAATAAGCGGGCATGCGTATCATAGTCACTCTCACGGCCGCGAGCATCAAGTCACGTACTTCTTCCCATTCCTGCGAAACGTGAACCTTAGCGTTGTCAAGTATCAAAAAATCACCCCTTCGTAAATGCCCATGCCGACATGCATCGACTAAGGATTCTATAAAATCAATTCCACTGTTCGAGCCCTCTCTCAGACTAAGCAAAACACCACCACGCGGATGCGTCAGAGAAGTCATGTAAGTCACGCTAAACGTCGTTCGTGCCCTCTCTCGCATGTGCCGAGCCCTCACGACGCGTTGTCCCCGCGGGCCTCGGCACCACTGCCAACGCGAGCAGTCTCTAGCACAAGACATCATTAGTTACTCTGCACAACAGACAAAAAAAATACCCCAGTTTTCAAAGTGGGACTCATCTAGGTACTTCAATCGGGCGGGGTCCTGCTGTGCCACCCAATGCGCAAAATCCGCCGCATACAACAAATTGTGGGCATCAAATTTCAGCGGGTTGGTTATTGACGGCTTCTTGACTGTCCAGCCAAAGACTTGGCGCCGAATCCTCTCCACCTGCTTAGTTCCCGCACTTCTTGGTCCGGGAACCAACTGCACGCCCAGAAAAGGGAGAAATGAAATAAGTGTAGAAAAGAAATTTCAAAAAGATAGAACAAAGGAAACAATGAGAGGAGAGAGAGAGAGAGAGAGAGAGAGAGAGAGAGGAGAGAGAGAGAGAGAGAGAGAGAGAGAGACAAAGAGAGAGAAAGGGAGAGAGAGAGACCCAGGTCCAACCCTGCTGCCTCAAATGATCGACCACTTGTTCATCAGTCAGCCCTGGTTCTGAACAAAATCAAAAATAAAACAAGGCAAGGCAAATGGAAAACCAATCAAACTATTATACCTGATTTCCACATAAAAAACATGCCCATTCCAAAGCCAGCTGATCCGGCAACGGTAGGGTTGAGTACCGTTGGCCCCCCCACGATCCTGACCTCCAAATCAGCAAACAAACAAAGCGTCAACCAGCATACATGCAGTCCAAATGGAATACCTGGGTGGAATGTGTCGTCACGCCCTTTTGCTTCCCAGTAACTCGCTTTCATCCTGCTCACCCCCTGCCCGCCAGCAGCACGGAATGATCAAAAATGACGGTTGGAGGAGGGGGGGGGGGGGAAACCATTATTCTGGCGGCTTGCGTCGCGCCATGCGAACGAACCAGGTTGGCCAAAACAATCTTGGACCTCAAATCATTTACCTGGTTGTTTGAGAATTTGGGAAGTCTCCTAGGCCTCCTGATGTCCCCGTCCAAAGACGGCAGCATGGGTCTTTGGGAGGCGGTTGGCGAAGCATATCTGACTTTTCAAATTGAGCCACCAAAAAAAAAAAAAGCAAAAAAGGATTTGCATTTGTTCAGCCACAGCACGAGGCAGCAAAAAAGGATTTGCAAACGTCCGGCCGGAGCAAAAAGGATGTGGGACTTGTTCACCCAGTACAAAAGGCATAAAAAAGGATTTGGTCCACCAAAAAAGGATTTGCAAAGTTCCGGCTCAGACTTTCAAACACCTTCTCAAAGCGGTGCTTCTGTGGTATGGCTTTGTGTTGCCATTTCATTTTTATATATGTTCTTTGCTTGAAACATGCTCAGCAAGAGCAACCTTGCATCCGCCGACCCATTTTCCATGACCCGGTTGCCCGCCCCTCCGACTCTGTTGTTTCGAGGGGCAGGGCAACGGAGAGCAGGAAGCATTGGAAATTGAAGCAAGAAGAATGGGGTCATGCCTTTTCTTTTTGTTTCTCATCGACATAACACTGTTTGTCGTGCTTTGGCAGCGGACGAGCTCAACATCGACTCTGTGCCTCACGACCCTGCCTACGACAAACTGTTTGAAGGCCGAGATCCAGGACGTATGTTCCCTCTATCCGTTGCTGTTTCTTGTTGCGCTTGTCTTCTCTGTTGTATCTACCCCTACAAATGCCATTGGTTGGGTTTGTGTGTATAGTCATCAAGGCGGAGATGTTAAGAGTCTACAGAATGCAGGCAACGCGACTTACGCTCATCAACCAAGAGAAGTTGAAATTTGGAAGTATGGATAAAACGCCCACGACACGGAATGTACCATCTAGGTTCCAGTTCACAAATTTCAGAGGGCGTTTAGTGAAAACGTACAACAAGTGCCTTGTACTATTACAGAGAATCGACAGAATGGAAATGGAGAGGGAAAATATGCTCACAGTCCTCCGTTCCGGCTTTGAGGTCAGTTCCCTCTGTCTCTCTCTCTCTCTCTCTCTCTCTCTCTCTCTCTCCTCTCTCTCTCTCTCTCTCTGTGTCTCTCTCTCTCTGTCTCTCTCTCTCTCTCTCTCTCCTGTCTCTCTCTCTCTCTACTACTGTCTCTCTCCGTTCCGGCTTTGAGGTTAGTTCCCTCTCTCTCTCTCTCTCTCTCGCTCGCTCTCTCTGTCTCTCTCTCTCTCTCCTCTCTCTCTCTCTCTCTCTGTCTCTCTCTCTCTCTCTCTGTGTCTCTCTGTCTCTCTCGCTCTCTCTCTCTCCCTCCCTCTCTCTCTCTCTCTCTCTCTCTCCCCTCTCTCTCTCTACTACTACTACTACTACTACTACTACTACTACTACTACTATTATTATCATTATTACTATTACTTACTACTACTACTACTACTACTACTACTATTACTACTACTACTACTATTATTATTATCATTATTATTATTATTATTTTTTCAGGCTTTGCCTTGTATTTTTTTTTATGTTGCTCTGTTTCTTTTTTTCCCGTCACATTTTCTATCTTGTGTGCTCAGAATGCTTCTTTTTTTTTAATTCATCGTTTATTTTTCTTGCCTAATGTATGTTGTTGGTTTTTATCCTTGTTATTCCGGCAGTGCGCTTACTTCCCTTCATTTTTTCAGGCTTTGCCTTGTATTATTTTTTTGTTGCTCTGTTTCTTTTTTTTTCCTTCACATTTTCTATCTTGTGTGCTCAGACTGCTTCTTTTTTTTTTTCATCGTTTATTTTTCTTGCCTGATGTATGTTGTTGGTTTTTATCCTTGTTATTCCGGCAGTGCGCTTACTTTCCTTCATTTTTTCAGGCATTGCCTTGTTTTTTTTTTTTTTTTTTTTTTTTTTTTTTTTTTTTTTTTTTTTTTTTTTTTGTTGCTCTGTTTCTTTTTCCCTTCACATTTTCTATCTTGTGTGCTCAGACTGCTTCTTTTTTTATAATTCATCGTTTATTTTTCTTGCCTGATGTATGTTGTTGGTTTTTATCCTTGTTATTCCGGCAGTGCGCTTAGGCTTTGCCTTGTATTTTTTTGTTGTTGCTCTGTTTTTATTTTTTTTATTTTTATTTATTTTACATACATACATACATTATTCTTTCCTGATGTATGTTACATACATACATACATACATACATAACATACATACATACATAGATAACATATATAGATAACATACATAACATACATACATAACATACATACATAACATACATACATAACATACATACATAACATAGATACATACATAAATTACATACATACATACATATGAACATACATGCATACATACATACATACATACATACATTACATACATTACATACATACATACATACATACATTCATACATACATTCATACATTCATTCATACATTCATTTATACATACATACATACATACATACGCTACTAGGACGTTCGACTAGGTAGGGTGCAAATGGTGTTACCTGCCCTTTCGAACTCCCTCCCTCCCCCCCTCTCTAAACTGGTCATCCTCTCTAAATCCATTATTACGCCAGACTGGGAGAGGTTGATGGATTTTGAGAGGTTAACACTAGCAACGAATTGCTTGCTACTTACTACTTAATAATAATAATAATAATAATAATAATAATAATAATAATAATAATAATAATAGTGCTTCTCTGTCAATGGCTGATGCATTTCTGCACATGCGCCTGCATCGTCTTCACCCTTGAGGGGAGTACGAAGAATTGACGATAAGCTCTAATGACACCCCCGCAAGGGCAGTTCCAACACTTCCAGACGGACCGGTATGTTCAATGAAAATACTGGTCCAGACGGATCGGTATGTTCAATGAAAATACTGGTGGCACCGACGGGAATCGAACTGGCGACAGGGCCCAGATGGTAGAACTTGACCACTGGGCTATCACGGTGTCCAATAATAATAATAATAATAATAATAATAATAATAATAATAATAATAATAATAGTGCTTCTCTGTCAATGGCTGATGCATTTCTGCACATGCGCCTCCATCGTCTCACCCGTGAGGGGAGTACGAAGAATTGACGATAAGCTCTAATAACAAGTGATTCGGCCAAATGTGGGGTATCAATTTTTCCGAAATTGTCCTACAGGTGATTTTGCACTTTTTGATTCAGACATTGAAAATGTGTTTTATTTAGTAAAAATAATATTGAATAAGCTGAATAACGTATTAAAATGATTTGCCAGTTGTTTTAAAGCTTCCTAGTTTGACTTTGTGATATCAATATGAAGCCTCCTACATATGTGAGAAAGGATACTTAGTCATTTATTAAATCTTAATATTGGTTTTTCTCATCCGTTTCAATAATGAATTTGATTACTAAATCTGCTTAATTGCATTATTACAAGCTGAATATTAAATAATATTCGACAAATCATTAATAACTTTCGACTTGAATTTAGTATCCAGCTGGTGGAGCTCGCCGGGGGGGGGGGGGGTGGTAGATTGAAATGAGCTACAGTCACTTACAGAGCAGCTGCACGGCGAGCTAGTTTCTTCAACTCCCTTGCATACTTTCTAGATGTTTTCGCAAACCAATCTTCTTCTTCTTCTTCTTCTTCTTCTTCTTCTTCTTCTTCTTCTTCTTCTTCTTCTTCTTCCGATTGCACTCGACCCCTACCTTTGCCCCGACCCCGACCCCGAGCTCTGGCCCGACCCCGACTGTCTTCTTCTTCTTCTTCTTCTTCTTCTTCTTCTTCTTCTTCTTCTTCTTCTTCTTCTTCTTCTTCTTCTTCTTCGTCCGATGGCACTCTAACCCTACCCCTGCCCCGACCCCGACCCCGACCCCGAGCACGACCCCGAGCACTTGCCCGACCCTGACCTCTAGCAAGACTATCTCTACCACCCACTGCAGCCTTTCCTTTTTGTTCAATGCTGCAATCACATACTTGAAAGTGCCCCCATGCTGCACTCACAAGTTCTGCACGTTTGAACTGCTTTCTATCAGCATTTCGAAAGGCTATGCCATGTGCTCGAAGATAGCTTACCAACTCCTTCACTAACACTCTCATCGCTCCAAAAGCTTTTTCATCTGACGCGACAGCAAGAAAGGATGCAACCCTTTCCCATGCTGGCATTGACCTACCATCAGCTGCCTCAAACGCTAAATCCTGTTCTAATCACTACGCTGCTGTGCTGAGAGCATTCTACCTCCAACCCAAGCAGGATGTGTTGGCGGTTGGCTATCACTGAGGAAGTAAGTTCTAGGGTAGTTTAGCCTTTCCTCCTCTGTCAGTTTGGAAAGACCGATCATCTTTGCCTTCCTGTCAGGTGGGACTGCAAAGGGGTCCGGTGGAAGATCTGCTAGCACTCTAACATTCACTGACCACTTCTGATCGTTTTTGTCAGTGCAGGAAATATGACCTGGATAACCAGGCTCGCCTCCCTCGCCGTAGCTTCCTGCAAAGCGCAAGCCTGCAACTGCGCCTGGGCGGCCTATAAAACATTTTCAGTTATGTATGACAATATAACAATAAACATTTACAACCTAGCATATGTTCTATCTGGTCCTTCTCCTCCTGTCCACAATACTTCTGCGCAAGCTTGCGAACATCCTTCAGAAGTTTTGGATCTGCAAACTTTACGGGAGGAAGTTTTTTGGGCAGCGTCCCTTCCGCTATTTAACAAAATAAAATAAAAGTTAGATTTTTCAACTAACAGGAGAGCAAAGTGAAAACCTGGAGCCCGGGTCATCATTTTAATCGGAGCTCCGTCTGGTCGGTCCCTTTCCCCGTGCCAATGCTCTTGCCCGTCTCCGAAGGTCTTTACCTTGGCCGTGGGGAGGCCGTTGTTGCCATCGCCTGGTACTCCAGCGTTGATTTGCCATGCCAGGGGACGATTCCAGTACTTCAAGTACTTGTTCATGCATGGTGAAAAAAAATTCACCCAGTCATAACTGGTGATCAGGATACAGACGACAATACGTTCTTTGTCTTTGGTGAACGCGCGAAGCAGCTTGAACAAAGCCTGAGCGATGCTTGTGGTTAAAAAGGTAGTGCCTAACCCTCGTCTCATCGTGCGAAACTTCTGATCATCACCGGAAAACCCATGATGTGGGAGATTTCGATGAGTCTGTCCTTGCAAAAACCATCCCGCCCAGATAATGAAGTTGATAAAGCCATAAATACCCCAGCCAGTATTTTCGCTCCCTCCGTCAAACTCAATGAAGAGCTTCCATGCGGCCATAGTGTCAGTGCTCCACAGCCGACTCCGTAGCATGTGGTAAAGGATAGAGATTGTACTGTTCTGACCTTTTTCAATACCAGGGCCGTGAGTGTAGATGTAACTTTTCCTGGTTCTGTAACAACTGAACACCCCAAGGCCAAGACGAATAACGTACTTACCTTTAAAGTCAGTGGATTTGCGTCGACATGAAGGAACGAGCACAGGGGGTGTCCCGTCAAAAGAGCAAACAATCGATCGAAGGTCAAGAGGTGCTCCAGACTTCCGCTTAGTGGTTTGGAAACGATTTTCCCGATGGATTTTGTGATGAGTTTGGCTCCTCACCTTCCACTGTTGAAATTCAGCTTCATTTTTGAACCCCCGCTCTTGTTCCTTCATAAGCTGCTTGCATTGCGCTGCCAGCTCGGTGCAGATTTGATCCTTGGCGATGTCCTGGTCTATTATTCACAGGAAAAAAACATAATAATAATAATAATAATAATAATAATAATAATAATAATAATAATAATAATAATAATAATAGTGTATCTCCTGCCAATTGCTGAGCCAAAAGGCCATGTGCATCCAGTCCTCCATTCCATAAGGAAAGTCTCCATACCAATCGGTGGAATAAAGGAAGTGACGGCATAGAACATTACTCTAGGAGCTTTATACCGATCAGCCCATGGAAAGGACCGATGGCCTATGTACTCCCTAATAATAATAATAATAATAATAATAGTGCTTCTCTGTCAATGGCTGATGCATTTCTGCACATGCGCCTCCATCGTCTCACCCGTGAGGGGAGTACGAAGAATTGACGATAAGCTCTAATGACACCCCCGCAAGGGCAGTTCCAACACTTCCAGACGGGCCGGTATGTTCAATGAAAATACTGGTCCAGAAATAGACCGGTATGTTCAATGAAAATACTGGTGGCACCGACGGGAATCGAACTGGCGACAGGGCCAATAATAATAATAATAATAATAATAATAATAATAATAATAATAATAATAATGATAATAATGTACACAAAAGAACTTATGCTTAATGCAAAAGATGTTTAGAGCAAGCTCTTTACTGCTACCTCGGATAGGCTCTATATTTTTAAAGTCTCTGCGCCAGACTTTATTCACTTTCGTGGGGCCGGGAGGCTCTTTGACATTCAGCCTTTGCTTGCAGTTGGCCGGCGCAGATGCTAGCACATCTTGACATCCTTTCGTCCAGTTTGCTACGATGTAGCTGTACACTTCGCTGGTTTCGGTAATGTCTTGAAGCTTCCAAGTTCCGTCTTCTTCAACATCGATCCCCATTTGTAACCACTTTCTGCATAGCAGAACGTGAATGACATCTTCAGTAAGTGGTTCCGGCGGTACAACCCTTACATCTATCTTAGTGCGGTTGCGCATAAGCTTAAAGCTTTTGTCATAACTCTATCACCGACTCCATGAATGCGCTGCCACATAGTTCTGCATACTTTTTCCGTTTGGTAGACATACTGCATGTTACCGGCCGGATCTTTCATTGTCTCCAACTTTATCGCTAGGGAATTTTTGAACTCTTTCAAAGAAAGTGCACAAGATTGGGTGCGTTCCCTTATAACATCGCGTGGGTCGACCCAACGATAGCATTGCCATTCTCGACAACAGCTTGACCTCACCTCCTCCTCAAGCTCATTGTATGGCATGCCAAGCCACTTCTCCAGACATTGAGGTCGAACATGCTTGACAGGGCCTTGCTTGCGCTTCTTGAACGTGTATGACCTATTGGCTTTCTTAGGCCTGATGGCTACATGAGCAGTAAGTCCTAAGGTCTTATAGAGAGCTTGTGTGCTTGAGCGGATCTCATCGGTATTCGGCTGCTTACTACTACTGCTAGCTTCTGTAATCAAAGCCCCAGGTGTCCAGAAGCCAGTCGATTCCGCTGACTCAGAGAAGGGCAGCACCATGCTAGACGAACATGCCGTAGATGTACACTACATTGCAACGATGTACAAACAACATGGAGAAGTATTAAGGTTTGGTTGACAAATTATATGAAGCTAACCTTGATAGGAGAGCCAGTAGGTGATGGGTCTTTCGTAGATGATAACTGCATTTCAAACGGTTTACAAACAACGCATATAGATGCTTGTTAGACAAAGTGCAGGCAGCTGACCTTGACAGGAGAACGGGTGAATGAATCATCCTCTTCTGCACTGCTCGAAGCGGCGTCACCACTTTCTTCTTCCTCACCTCGATCCTTCATAGTAATAGCAATGAATCACCACATACAACACACTTTAATTTAGTATTAAGCAACAAGAAAACATTCGAATGCATACCTGAGGAGTGGCTGCACAAACACGAACACGCTTTATTGAGTCATTCTGAGCTTTAACTGAAGAGAGACCAGCCGCGAACTCATTCAAAAGCTTGCGTTTTGCATTTATGCTTGAGGAAGTTGAGGGAATTCGTGGAGGATCCGCTCTTACAGCCCTCGACCCGAAAGATGCTAGAAGCGCGTGTTTTTTTTCCAAAGACATTGGTTGTGACCTTGGTGGCAGTGGCTCAAGAAATTCAGGAACGATAAAAAAATTTTATAGTTCCTATCATTCTCAACATAGAAAACAGGGATTTTCTTGTTTGCCTTTGCTGCCTCTCTCATCCAAGAAGGATGTGCTTGCAAGCCTCGGCTTTTGGATTTGACTCCAACGTTGAGTAGTTGAGAAGAATTTGCTCACCTCGAGACACACCCTTGGACATTGTCACGACTTGCTCACCCTTCGACACTTTGCAGTTTGGGCTCTCACTGCAGCCAGGAAAGTGACTACTGTTAATAAGATGCATTGCATTTCTGCTTTCTTGATGAATGGAGTCAATGGATTGCATTCTTATTTCAATGCCCTTATATGTTCGCATCCTAAAGTGCTGAGCAAATGGATTATCACTGATGTCCTCTGAAGGCATTTTAGCACCTCCTGGTTGCAGAAGCCCCAGCTTAAACCCTTTTGGCAAATCGTCATCAGCAAATAATCCACATCTACCTGCCTTGCTGGATCCTGAAAGCCAAGCAATAGACACTGGCGCTCTCCTCGCAGTCGCGAGGCTCATTTGACGTTGCTCCCACGCCACGTGGCAAGAAAAGACTCAAAACAAGCTCCAAACTACACAAAAGATATGATAGTTATTCACATCTTATATTGTTTTTCTTGCTTCTAAAAGGCAAACAACACCAATGAATCACCGTCATCAATTCGACAAAAACAACTGCAACAACAACGACAACAACGACAACAATGGCAACAACGACAACAACGACAACGTAGGTAGATTTGAAGGAAAAAAAAAGAGAGAAAGAAAGAGAGAGAGAGAGAGAAAGAGAGAGACAGAAAGAAAGGGAGAGAGAGAGAAAGAAAGGGAGAGAGAAAAAGAAAGGGAGAGAGAGAGGGAGAGAGAGAGAGAGAGAAAGGGAGAAAAGAAAATATACATACGGATATGCATACATAAATACATACATACATACATACATACATACTTGCATACATACATACATATTACATACATACATACATGAATGACCATTTATTGCAGAAAACAAGAGCATGAAGACAGCCAAAACAATGTTGACATAGAGAAAACGTAGAAAAAATTAAGTTAACAAATTTTCTTCGGTTGATTTTGTTTTATATACTTTGACACTGATGTTGTAATTAAGTTTCCCGCTCTTTCTAGTGTGTGGAAGGAGCGGGAAAGCTATTTAGACAAGTATACACGAAGAGAGCGAGCTGGAAATCATCGGCAAATTTTTGTCGGTACGGAAAATTTAGAAACGAAATATTCGACTTCTTACTATAAAAATACGTCTAAAATATATTTCGAAGCTCTAAATAAGCAGTCAGTGTCAGTATTTTTAAAGATCTTGCATTTATTGCAGAAAACAAGAACATAAAGACAGCCAAAACATGTTGACATAGAGGAAACGTAGAAAAAATTAAGTTGACAAATTTTCTTCGGTTGATTTTGTTTTATATACCTTTACACTGATGGTGTAATTAAGTTTCCCGCTCCTTCTAGTGTGTGGAAGGAGCGGGAAAGCTATTTAGACAAGTATACAAAAAGAGAGCGAGCTGGAAATCATCGGCAAATTTTTGTCGGTACGGAAAATTTAGAAACGAAAATTCCACCTCCTGGCTTCTAGGGAATACATTTCCTTACAATAATTTATACATGCACTCAACACACATGTAGACATATTATGCAGCAATAAAAAGCAAAGCAACATGATAAAAGAATGAAGTGGAAACAAAAAATCATTTTCCGACTGCAGATTTTTTTTTGTTTGGTATGCCTCTGGTACTTGAGGAAATAAAATATTTCTTTCTTTCCCGCTCCTTCCACAGACAGGAAAGAGCGGGAAAGAAGGTTTGAGGCTAGCAACGAGACTGGGAAATGCAAAAACAACAAAAGAAAATATGTAACAACAGCTCTTTTCCACCCATGATTTTTTCAGAGGCAAAAAGGTCGACTACTGCCTTTTTTCAGGGTCTGCAGTCGAACGTCTGCACTTGAAAAGTGCGGGTAGATTTGTATACAGCTGTATACATTAGATTGAAAGAAAAGAGCTCAGCGATGCCTGTAAAGGCCAGGACATTGCAAGCAATTGCCAGAAACCGTAAGGGGGCTCTAAAAATTTGGATAAACGGCCAGACGGAGCCTGAGGATTTCGAAGATGTGATAATTCCAGATGAAGTGCGGAGGAAATATGATGGCTTAGGTCTCGAGCAGCTGGAGAGGGTGGTAGTTGAGACCAAGAGGAATTGGACAGCACAGGGGTTCTTGGAAAATGCAAAGAGTTGGGATGATGGACTAAAAGGCGAGGTAGTACGTTTGAAAAGAGATCGCAAGAAGACAGACTTCTACACAAACGAAAATAATAGTAGCGGGAATAAAAAGAAGAAACAAAAGAAGGAAGAAGAAGAAGAAAAGACAGGAGAAGGGAAGGAGAATGAGAAGGAGAAGGAGCCAGGAAAGAAGAAGAAGAAGCGAAAGGAGAAGGAGAAGGAGAAGGAGAAGGAGAAGAAGGAGAAGGAGTCAGAAAAGAAGACGGGAAAGAAGAAGGAGAAGGAGAAGCCAGTAAAGAAGAAGGGAAAGAAGAAGGAGAAGGACAAGGAGAAGAATGACAAGGACAAGGAGAGGGACAAGGAGAAGGACAAGGAGAAGAATAATGACAAGGACACGAAGAAGGACAAGGAGGAGGACAAGGAGAAGGACAAGGAGAAGGACAAGGAGAAGGACAAGGAGAAGGACAAGGAGAAGGACAAGGAGAAGGACAAGGAGAAGGACAAGGAGGAGAAGAAGAAGAATAAGAATAAGAAGGGAAAGAAGGAGAAGGGGAAGAAGAAGGATGAGGAGGATGACGAGGAGGACGAGGAGGAGGAGGACGAGGAGGACGAGGAGGAGGAGAAGGTGACGAAGGACAAGGACAAGGAGAAGGAGGAGGAGAAGAAGACGACGACGACGAAGAAGAAGAAGAAGAAGGAGAAGAAGAATAAGAAGGGAAAGAAGAAGGAGAAGGGGAAGGAAGAGGAGGATGACGAGGAGAACGAGGAGGAGAAGGACGAGGAGGAGGACGAGGAGGAGAACGAGGAGGTGACGAAGGACAAGGACAAGGACAAGGAGGAGGAGGAGAAAGGAAAGCAGAAGGAGGAGGAGAAGGACAAGGACAAGGAGAAGGACAAGGACAAGGACAAGGGCAATGAGAGAGTAAACAAAACAGGAGTCCCAGAAGTCCCAGAAGGAAAATTTCGTATTTACGAAATCCCGGGTTGGTTTGAATACATATTCGAGAACGAGGAGGACCAGAAAGCACACACGGACTCCAAAGGCCGCAAGTTCCAAGACGGGTTCGTTCTTCTTTCTTTTTTATGTTAAATTGTAATAAATTAATATGTAATTGTAGAAATTTCTTTCTTTTGTTTTCATTTCTTTCTTTTCTTTCTTTTCTTTCTTTTCTTTCTTTTCTTTCTTTTCTTTCTTTCTTTTCTTTCTTTCTTTCTTTTCTTTCTTTCTTTTCTTGTCTGTTGTTTCTTTCTTTTCTTTCTTTTCTTTCTTTTCTTTTAATTTCTTTTTTTCTTTTTCTTTTTCTTTTTTCCTTTTTCCTTTTCTTTCTTTTCTTTCTTTTTTCTTTCTTTTCTTTCTTTTCTTTCTTTTCTTTCTTTCTTTCTTTCTTTTCTTTCTTTTCTTTTTTTCCTTTCTTTTCCTTATTTTCTTTATTTCGTTTTCTTTCTTTTCTATCTTCAAATTGTTTCTTTTCTTTCTTTTCTTTTCTTTCCTTTTCTTTCCTTTCTTTTTTTTCTTTTTTTTTCTTCTCTTTTTTTCTTCTCTTTTTTCTTTTTTTTCTTCTCTTTTTTCTTCTCTTTTTTCTTCTTTTCTTCTTTCTTTTTTCTTTTTGTTTCTTTTCTTTCTTTTCTTTTTTTCTTTTCTTTTCTCTTCTTTATTTAACTTTTCTTAAAATTTTGTTTCTTTTCTTTTTTTTTCTTTTTTTTCTTTTTTTTTTTTTTTTCCTTTCTTTCTTTTCTTTCTTTTCTTTCTTTTCTTTCTTTTTCGTTATCTTCTTTCTTTTCTTTCTTTTCTTAATATTTGATGTCGGACTGAGAGCCTTCCATAGTGCCCCCCCCCCCCCCCAAGCACTTGTTTGTTCGTGCTTATTGCTAAGGTTGTTCATGACATGGACAACAGACGATGCTAAGGTACATTAATTACATTAATATTGTTGTCCTGGTCACCACTGGGTCAGAAACATGGTGTCTGGGCAATTAAAGGTGCGCGAGGGGGTATAAATCACCGACGTCAGGCTGACCACAAGAGCAGGCTTGATATTGGCCCCCCAAAGGCAGATTGAGACTCGCGAAAACGATGTGTGGCCTGCACCTGGGTTTTGATTGATTTTTTTTCTTAAAAAAAACAACAATAATTTGCTATAGTATGATCCTTGAGTTTCCAGTGGGCTGGAAGAAAAGAAAACCCGAAGCTAATGAAAATGGTACGAATGTTTTGTCATTTTCACCCATGATTGGTTGTTATTGCAGGTGTCGGAACGAAGAAGTGGATCGCAGTGTTGCGGGGAATGGATGCTGATTTGGACGGCAAGACCGACACTGAGTTTCTTCAACTCATGTGCCCAAAATTGTTGAATCTTGCTCATAGCTTGTGTCACCCCCCTCACAAGCGGAACTATATTGAAGACGTGTTGACCTTTTTCCTTCCATATGTTGGGGATCCTACGAATCCCCCCCCCATTCTTCGAAGATACAGATGGAAGGCTTTGCTAGTTAAGGAGTTGGCAGGCAAGGCTAAGGTATGCAATTATTGCGCAAAGGGCTTTAGCTTTATTTATTGCTGCCTTTTTAGCTCTTCATTTTTATGGTGTGATAGAGGAACAGAGCAGCAGTAGAGCAAGGCTACAAACCTTTGCGCTCTTCTGATCGCCGGACCAAAAGGCCAAGGAAATTTACACCAGGTTCTTTGCGTCAACACTGTTCTATGTAACACAGTCCTCTTATGAATTTTATTGTTTGGTACTAGGTAGCAGTGACACTGCGCCTGAACCAGAGGATCAGGAGGGTGAAACTAGTGAAGATGAGGTTATAGTCGAGGAGAATACAAAAAAGAAAAAAAATGTGAAGGCAAAGCAGAAGGTGAAGCAGAAGAAGGTGAAAAAGGGCAAGAAGGAGCAGCCCTCCACGCCTCCGGACGAGGAATCGGAAGCCGAGGAGAAACTTGAGCAAGCCAACCAGGTCTGTTCTCACTCTGCAGCTGTTATGTTGTCTTCTAATTAATGATACATATGTAGTGTAGTACTAGTGGTGTCTCCGAAGCCTCTTTGCAAGCGATTTTGAAGGAGGCAATGAAAGAACATAGTAGCAAAATGAATGAGAACATGGAGAAGCTTTTGAAACAGTATGAAAAGAAAGAAGCAGGGAAGGAAGGTAAAGGAAAGAACAATGGAGAAACAGAGAAGGATAAGGAGACGCAAGGCTCTGAGGAAGAAAAAGGCAAAGAAAAGAAGAAAAAGAAGAAAAAGAAGAAGAAAAAGAAGAAGAAAGACAGCTCCAGTGACTCAGACAGTGACGATAGCACTAGTACTAGTGATAGCTCTAGTAGTAGTGAGTCAGAGGAAGAAGAACAGACGAAGAAAGAGAAGAAGAAAGAGAAGAAGAAAGAGAAGAAGAAGAAGAAGAAGAAGAAGAAGAAGAAGAAGAAGAAAGAGGAGAGAGCTGCACAGCAGGCTATGCAAAACACAGCCACTCGCGGTATCTATCCATTCCCACCCAACAGCTCACCCGGCTATAATTATTATGATTTTGCACTTGCGGCTATGGCACTCAAAAATCAGTAAGTTGAGCGTTGAAGTTTCTCAAAAATACTGAAAATTAGATTTATTTGAAAAATAAAAAGAATGTATTGTGTGATTAAAATGTATTCTCTTTTTTTACTCCTCCCGGTGCCTCCCCCCCCCACCGGCCCCCCCCCACCCCCCCCCTCACAGCAGGTGTCTGGATCAGTCAATGTATTGACACAATTTAGCTTTAATATAACTGGCAAATCATTTTTAATACGTTATTCAGCTTATTCAAGATTATTTTTACTAAATAAAACACATTTTCAATGTCTGAATCAAAAAGTGCAAAATCACCTGTAGGACAATTTCGGAAAAATTGATACCCCACATTTGGCCGAATCACTTGTTTAATGACACCCCCGCAAGGGCAGTTCCAACACTTCCAGACGGGCCGGTATGTTCAATGAAAATACTGGTCCAGACGGATCGGTATGATCAATGAAAATACTGGTGGCACCGACGGGAATCGAACTGGCGACAGGGCCCAGATGGTAGAACTTGACCACTGGGCTATCACGGTGTCCATAATAATAATAATAATAATAATAATAATAATAATAATAATAATAATAATAATAATAATAATAATAAAAATAATAATAATAATAGTGCTTCTCTGTCAATGGCTGATGCAAATCTGCACATGCGCCTCCATAGTCTCACCCGTGAGGGGAGTACGAAGAATTGACGATAGGCTCTAATGACACCCCCGCAAGGGCAGTTCCAACACTTCCAGACGGACCGGTATGTTCAATGAAAATACTGGTGGCACCGACGGGAATCGAACTGGCGACAGGGCCCAGATGGTAGAACTTGAAATAATAATGATAATAATAATAATAATAGTGCTTCTCTGTCAATGGCTGATGCATTTCTGCACATGCGCCTCCATCGTCTCACCCGTGAGGGGAGTACGAAGAATTGACGATAAGCTCTAATGACACCCCCGCAAGGGCAGTTCCAACACTTCCAGACGGGCCGGTATGTTCAATGAAAATACTGGTCCAGACGGATCGGTACGTTCAATGAAAATACTGGTGGCACCGACGGGAATCGAACTGGCGACAGGGCCCAGATGGTAGAACTTGACCACTGGGCTATCACGGTGTCCATAATAATAATAATAATAATAATAATAATAATAATAATAATAATAATAATAACAAGCCCTATTAGAGATGTAAAAAAAAAAGCAGTCACTCCCAATTCGGATACCTGAGGTAAGTGGGGAGCAACCGAGGATTGCCACGCGAGTAAGTAATGTAGCGCCTTCGGGTCTGCTACCTTACCGAAACCCGTGGGTCCGTGTTGTTGCTACCGTCTCATTTGGTACCGATGCCGGAGCCGGCCGGTGTTAACCGACACCTGCTCCCAGTTACACCCGTTCTATTGGGCAAGACAATAATAATAATAATAATAATAATAATAATAATAATAATAATAATAATAATAATAATAATAGGCTTCCTCAGACTATAGCATCAGATCCAGATCCTGGACATGTGCCTCCATTGGGTCACCGGGGTCAGCCGATCCCAACGCATTGTCAGAACACCAAACAGACATAGCAGCAACAGCAACAGCAGGGGCAGATGGGGGCTGTGAAGTGCATGAAGAGCTAGATGCGAGGGTGTTAGCTGAAGAGAAGAACTCGGAGACACTACGCTGCGCTCCCGAACCCCTCTCTCTAGCCAGGACGTCCACACTGCGCGGACGGCCGCGCCGCGCAACATCAACGTCACTTGGGGGAGAGGGTGGGACAGAAGCTGATGGAACTTCAGTGAGGTCAATCACCTCCTCGCCCCCATCCTCCACCCCAAGCTCCTCCCTTTTACCCTCCCTAGCAGACCAACACTCAGACACATATGATCCAAAGAACACATCCAACTTTGGAGGGGGACGCAACGCTGTAACTCCTAACAACGCAGCAAGCCTAAAGTTACTGCGGAAGCGCGACTTCCCCTGAAAAAACTTACAAAACAATCGTGATTGATCCACAGGCGACATATCATCCCAACCCTGCCGCACAGAGCCCTCCCGCTCCCGCCCAAGCAACACATCCTCCACCACAACCTCACCGCCTACGACCTCACCACCCTCCTCACTCCCTCCATCCCCCTCAGCACCCCCCACAGCCATTCCACCGAGCCTCTGCATACTCAGCAACAGCTGCTTACGTCTCGCCTCATGCATGGGGCAATCCCATAAGAAGTGCGCAAGGGACTCATTGACATCATCATGACAACAGAAGCAGCGAGGGGACATGCCACTGACCAACTTGCTGCGGTACAACCGAAGGCGGTTGTTGCAGCTGAGCAACCTTCTCCGAAGCAGATTATAATGCGCATCATCAAGGGCTACCCATCTTGGGAACTCCTTAGTTCCAAAGACTTGTCTTAGGATGACTCGCAGGCCATCAGTAAGATCGCTGCCTGCCTCTCGCTTGTCCCACATCAGTTGCTGCACCATCTTGACGTCCTGCTGAAGGGCCCACTTGTCCACAGTCGAACTCCAACCCTCGAGGTCCTTCTCTGAGCTATTTAGGAGCTCCTGAAGCCCTTGTTGTAGATCCATTGAGTCCCTGATAGCGCCTTCGGCCTCCGCAGTCCAGTCGGATTTGACTTGAGATGCGATGACAGGAAATCGATCCTCCGGTAGAACACGCAGCCGTCCATAGAACTTCAGTTGCGCCGCCCGCCGCAAACGCTCCGCACTCAAAGAGCGCGCCAGAAAGAGTGTAATCCACTTGCTTGTCTTAGGGCTGATGCCGAGAATCATCCTCATGGGGCGCAGCATTGCTGCCTCCAGCTTGGTGAGCTTCGATACGGGGGCAAGCCAGACATCGAAGGCGTACTTCAGCTTGGCCCCCACAAGTTGATTCCAGCACATGAGACGATACCTAGCTTGTATCTCACCTGCACACCACAACGAGTACCAACCTGCGGTGGCGACTTCAGTGACACGCGTAGCCCGCAGGGCCTGCTCCTTCCACTTCAGGTCGTCGGTGATAACCACTGCCAGGTACTTGTACTGACTGGTGACACAAAGCTTCTGGCCGCAAAACCACACCACGGGCTCACCTCGCTCCCTGATACTTGGTCGTTTCGCCTTGCTCGACGTGTAAATGGGCATGATTTCCGTCTTGCCGGGCTTCAAGTTGACTTCCAGCCGGTAATCTTCCGCGAACTTGGCCACAACATTGACCATCTTCTGGAGCTCGGTGCGACTGTGAGCGATGAGGGCCACGTCGTCCGCGTATAGAAGTGCCTTGATGTCGTTCAGCCGCTTCACATCCGACGACACTGATCTTGAGGGCACTCGCCAGCCGATCACACAGCTCATCCATAAAGACGTTGAAGAGTGTGGGAGAGAGAGGGGACCCCTGTTGGACGCCTACACCCTCCAGTACTTCGGGGGTGAGTGCTCCATCAACTAGCACTTGCGACGAAGTCTGCTCGTAGCACCTGCGTAGCGTGCGCCAGAACTTGCCCCTTACACCCAGCTTCCAGAGCCTCTCAAATAGGCCATCTCTCCAAACAGACGGGAAAGCCTTGCGTAGATCGACGAACAGGACATACGACTCCCGCTTCTGCTGCTGACGCCCCTTCAACCTCTGGCAAAGGGTAAAGACCTGATCCGTAGTGCGACGCCCGGGTGGAAGCCTCCCTGCTCTGGACGTAGCTTATCCGGGCCATCCACGAAGAGCGTTACTAATAGACGAGTAGCTAATAAGGACAGATACAGGTTACCAAGGCAACTAATAATCGAGATATCCCTCCAGTTGTCAGGATCCGTAGGATCCCCACCCTTGGGGATATTGACGATGATTCCCTTGCCCCAAGCTTTTGGAGTCCTCTCGGCTTCTCGAATCCAGTTGAAGTACTGCGTTAAGTAGCCATTGATGTAGGCGCCGCCATACTTGAGCATCTCGTTCTTCACTTTGTCCTCGCCACAAGCTTTGTGGTTATTCAGGGCACGTTGCCTTGCAAGGACCTCCTCTTGCGTGAACGGCTTGTCCAGCTCTTCGCAAGTGTCTTCACCTACTTCGTGCTCCTTCATAGCCCGGGCCACCTCATCTCTGAAGCGATCGATCCAGTGGAACTGCCGCTTAGCTTCGGCTTCCTCCCACTCCAGCGAGCCTGCTTCTGCGCAGCACTCCACCACAACCGCCGCACTTGCCGGATTTTCCCGTGGCTTCACCGAATTTTTCCGAAATTCCTCCCACCGAGCGACCTTTTCCGGCAGCGTACACGCCAGTGAGCCATCCTCCCTTTGCACCGGCGCGGAGACCTTCGTTCTGCGTGCCCCGCCAAGCCGCTTCGCGAGTAGCCAAAAGCGCTTTGAGGATTGCTCGCGTTGACATTTGACCGCTTCTTCCTGCATTTGCTTGAAGGAGGCGGACTTCTTGGCCCGAGTTGCCTTCCGAATTTGCTTGCGGAGCCGTAGCCAATTCAGACGGGCTTCCGCATTCGATTCATCCCTCCTGTATGCTGCGTAGGCCTCCCGGCGCTGCTGAATGAGCTCCTTTAGCTCCCCGTCGAACCAATTGTTGGTGAAACGGGGTCGTATACATCTGGAGCCAAGGACCCGGTGCGCCGCCATTCGGAAGGACTGCGCCACTCGCTCGGTGACGTCATCTACCACCCGTTGGCTGTCGGCACCACCCGATAGGTCAAGCTCAGGCAGCTGATGCACTTCAAGCTTCTGTAGGCAATGCTGGAATACGTCATCGAACTTGTCGCGTAGATAATCCAGCGCTTGCTTCGCAGCGTGATCATTACCCGAGACACCAGCACCAATAAGCTTATCAACACGAAAGGACCTGTAAGGTTTCGCAGCCCGCTTTGGTCGGCGCTGGCCGCTCCACGTCAGTTCGGCCCATACTGCCTTGTGGTCCGTATCAAGATCATCTTCGCATACTCCGAACTTTGCTCCAGCTGCCAGGCCAGGCGACGCGCAGATGTAATCGAGGAGGTGCTTGCCTGTGCCCATGCCGCGCTGCTCACGCCGGGACCACCAGTAGGACCATTCCACTGGGCACGTGAAGCCGCTCAGATTTCGCAGGCCCGTAGCGACGAGGACAGCCGCGAGTCTCTTGCCGTTCTCCGAACGTACCGGTGCTCCCTTATCATCGACCTCCCCGTGCTGACCGACGATGCACTCCTCTTTTCGGCTGCATGCCGGCCCGAGCTTCGCGTTGGCATCCGCCACCGTGACCACAAGACCTTTGGCTCCAAAAAAAGCTATAGCTGCCTGCCAGGCCGCATACGCCTCTGACGACTCTTCTTCCTGCGTTTCCTGGGGAAAGTAGCCGTTGCCCACATAGATATCCTGAGCGCCGGTAACACCCGAGGCGATACGCAGCCACACTTGCTGCCGGTGGTCAACGGGGGCTGACACCAGGTTGCAATACGGACCAAGGAAGTTAGCCACCGCGAATAGAACCCCACCCTTGCAGCGATTTTTCTCGCTGACCTCCGCAGGTTTTCCAAAAATCCGGAATCCATCCAGGCTGCATTTGGAAAGTTGCTTCTTGCCCATGCGGTGCTCCTGAGCCCCGATGACTAGCCAGCCCTCGTGCTTGTAGAATGATGCCCATTCCGCCGTGCCTACGTTGTCGTATCCCGTTTTACCCTGCCAGTTGTGACTCGCGACGAGTAGCTTGAAGCCGGTATCGAACTGCTTGGAGCGGTGCTTCTTGGCTCGTTTCCGGACCCGACGGCTGCGCTTGGCTTCCGCCCTCGTGCTGCCCCCCTCTGCAGGTGCTTGCGCAGGTTGGTTCCCCACTGCACTGGCCGCCGAATGCAGGGGCACCACATGCACATCAGCACACTCAGACACACACTTAGGTGCATCGGCAGCCAATTCCGAAGACACCACCTGCACATCATCGACACATTCTTCATGCAGAGGCAAGACGCGATATCCCGTCGCAGCTTCCTCCTTCCGGACCGCCGCTTCCCCACGCAGATGGATGCGAATAAGCCTTCGGACACGTTCCCTGTCCCTGAACCTGCGCCCAAGGGCCACATTGACCCCTCTGCCGAAGAATTTGAGATGTTTGAATTGCTGCAACGCCGTCTGCCTGCTATCATCGTCCTCGTAGACCAGCTCCAGGTGACGAGACATTCGTTGGCCTTGCCACTCCGTTACCGGGACCACCAGACCAAGACCGCTCATTTTGGAGGCGATCTCCTGTAGATTGGCGCGTTCTGAGAGCCCCCAGACAATCAGATTACGCCCGTCCTTGTCGTAC